>VZSF01005362.1:75725-110479 GCA_013398295.1 Chionis minor | reverse complement strand
GGGGGGGGGGGGGGGGTTGGGGATCAGAGAAGAAATGATGGGAGAGAAAATGGCCCATAAATTGTTCGCCATGATTTACACTGTAGTCCATTTGCAGCCTATTCTTTTTTTGGAGCCTCACACACACAGATCTCTCTCCCGCTCTCCTTCACGTTGGGGTCCTGAGCCGGCCCAGCTGGAGGAAGGCAGCGATCAGAGTTCAGTTGGTGCAGACAGAGCTAAAGTAAACAGACGTGGTCATTCAGCAGGCAGTTAGCAGCCTTTGGACAGATGAGCAGGGCTTTGCAGGACCACACACGCAAACCCCTCTAGACCACACAGGGACCGGGGCTGCGTTGGCTTTGCACGCAACGCATGCAGAGGGACGCTACTCCTCCCACCCCGCGGGGCTGGGGCTTCTCCGGGTCTCCAGACCCCCGGCCGCTCCGGGAAGCGTTTCCTGCCCCGGCCGCCCCGGTCCCTCCTGCTCGCCGGGTGATTAACTCTGTCACCCGGCCCAAGGAGCATGGTATACATTCCTCGGCAGAAGACATAGCGTACTCCTGGAAAAATGCCACCGCTACTTCCACAGCTCATAAAGTCATCCCCTGACCTTCTCCTTTTCTCCCTTCAAATTTGGCCCGTTGGTCTCGTACCTCGCACTTTCATCTCCATCACTCACTGAGGAGGTACCAAACCCGTGTTAGCAGCCTGCCTCCCGCGCTGCCCTTTGGACCAAAAAGGCCCTTTCGGGAGTCATTCTCTCTGCTGAGGCTGAAAGGCCTCTTGGCCATTCCTGAAGCTTTACCTTGGCTGGAGAAACCCTCCCCTGAGCCGATCCATGTGTATATTTAATTAATCTGACAATATACAGGCAACTGGTGCTTTCAGGGGCTGCACAGCATCCCTCACACCATGGCCTCTTCCTCAAACAGATGCCAGGATGAAGGAAGGAGCATCCTTCAACCTCACTGAACCGTTTGCTCACGTGCTCCTCCAGCCCTCCCAGTGTTGACAAGCATCCCCGATACACATTCCCTCTATCCCAGCCTGTTTTCAGATGATGAGCATCACCTCAGCTCTTCCCCCACCATGGTGTAACTGGGTTTCATGTCTTGGAGACCGGTAGTGAAGGGGTGGCTTGTTTTGGTGCTGGTCCTACCAGGATGGACCGATCTGGACCCATGGAGGTGTCAGCCACGGGACCAGGCTGTTGGTCCAGCATCGCCTGCTCCCAGCCGGCTGAGCAGAGCCCTCACCATAGGAGAAAGCAGGGATTTCCTGGAAATGGCTGAGGGAGGAAAGGGGCTGGAGGTCAGAGGAAGAGCCTGCCATCATTCCCGCTTCACTATTTCTAGCTCCCAGCAACGCAGCAACCTTTTGGCCGGCCGTGCACATCGCCTCTCCACAACCCTGCTGAGATTTTACCCTGGTGGGGTGAGGACTCCCAGCTCGCCTCCTCTGACATCTCCCTGTGTCGCAAAAACCCTCCCAAAACACTGAGCTCATCCTCGTTTTAACCTTCCTCATTCCTCCTCCCAAACACGACTGTGCCTTTTCGCCCTCTCCTCGGGAAGCGCCTCCAGGTCCCCCCGCGATCCAAGCGGAGCTCCGAGGGGAAGCTCCCGTCCCCTCCCGCGGCAGCCTCGGAGCTGCAGCCGGGCCAGCACTTGAGCGCGTGAGATTATAAAACAGATCAGTGTTCGCTGGAGTGAACTCTGAGAAATTACATTTGCCTGTCAGTATCATGTTAAAGCATAACACAGACTCTCATTTTCCCACTACTTTGGCTCCGAGGGCGTTTTGGTCCCTGCTGAGAAACATGAAGGTCGTGGCCTTCAGGTTTCCAGATCTGCCCTTACACACCATAGGGAGATCTGACAACAGCCTTATTATTTATGTATCCAGGCAGGGGCTGCCTAATGAAACCCAGAGATTTTTATTGACACACGTTGGGGCTCTGGGTAAGAGAGAAGCAATCTGTCGGGTGGTTCACATAAACACAGTGGCTATTCATTTCGGGTCAGTCCTACGGGTGGACTTTTCGTGCCAGGTTTGACAGCACTTAATTCACGCTGGGGTCACACTTAAGCTTGTGAGCTGGGGATGTGCCTCAAGCGGGTGGGTTGCAGCCCGTGCCAGGCGAGCTGCATTTTTCGCTGGGGGAGGGTGAGTGACAAGGATAGACCCAAATCCCTGCTGCAAATAAGGAGCAAAAAGTGGTTTTGTAAATGCGGGCATTGCTGAGGGGGGCAGAAAGGCGGTTGTGAGAAATGTAAGGTTTTTCAAGGATGATTTAGGAGAGGAAAAAGAGATGCAATTGATGACTTTTCTGCCCAGAAAGGTCCTACGATTTCTCAGCCTGGAGCTGATCCTTATTCCACCTCCGATAGATGCAATGTAGTTTTTTTGACTGGCAAAGAAAGCATTTTGGTTGTCCAGACTGCTTCGCTGATGCTGTAAAAGACACCTACTTTGGGGTGTCCCACGGAGTCCAGTTGCAAGGTCTCACTCCTTGTGCCCTGACCCCTAACTTTGCAGAGGGCTGCCTGGGTCTATTCCGGGTTCAGGAGGAAAGAGAAGCTTTTCTTGGCAAGGAAATGACTCCTAAGTAGTCTCCTCACAAACCAGGAACATGTAGGAAAATTGTAGCTGAGTACATTTTAGTCTGGCGTTTAAAGGACTGAAAAATGATTGCAGTTTCCTTTGGCAGTTGCAGCGGGAGCCTGAAGAGGTGACCTTTAAGGAGATTCTGTTTACTGCAGCCACAGGCTTGGAGCATTGCGTGATCTCAGCAAAGCTCTGTTCTCTGCCTTGGCTCTGACCCCTCCGCCTGCCGTCCAAACTTAACGGCAGCGAGCAAACAATAGAAAGGATACCTTGCACATACTGGCTAAGATAAATCACGCTGAGCCTTTCCCATAGGATCCCGGCAGATGAGAATTGCACATGGCCGTACATCCTCTGCCCAGCATCAGGCATCCCCCGCAAGGTGTAAGGCAGAGCGCGCGCGGAGCCGGTTTTGGGGTGGCGTGAAGGAGGCGATGCCACCGTTTGCTTTTCCAGATAAGCTGCCGAAAGTCGCAGAGCCGGGGTCGTGCGCTCGGAGGACTGAAGTCGGTGTGAGGACAGGACTCCTCCCTGCTGCAGGTTGAAGCCACTGCGGATTTAGCAGCCTCTTGAGTCCCGTTGAGTGGCACTGATTGCACCGTAGATCTGGGAAAGCACCTTACGGGCTCTGAGCAGGGTGACAGCGCGAAGTTGCCTTGCTGTAGGGGAGCGCTGGGTGCAGCAGCATAGTCCATCCTGGAGCCTGGCACCAAAAAATCTCCCACCTCCTCTTTATTTCTAAGAGCTTTTGCTCTTACAGGCTTGAAAATAGCTACAGTTCAATTGCTTATCACTTAACACCCAGGTTCCCTTTCCTCCTCCCTCCCCTTTTCTTTCTCGCGTCTAAAAAAGTCCTAATTCTCAAGAGTACCCAAAAAAAAAAAAAAAAATTAAAATAAAATCTGCCTGAAAGGCGCGTGTGAAGAATGTCATCCTTAATTATACACGGGCCAAAGTCCAGTGCCAAATGACTCCTCCTGCAACTTCACTGAGGGCTGGAGCAGTATATTAACCGGGAGTTTGGACTGGTGGGATCTATTTGTAATTCATGAGGAAATCCTAGGACCTGCTTTTCCTGCGAGAGACTAAATAGAGCTTGTCCTGAAACAATGCTGAAAGGGTTCCCATTGCAAAAAACACTTTCTAGTAAATGGAAGATGTAAATTTAGATCTGGCCCTTCTGATGCTGCTTTTCTGTCATTGCTGGAGGCACTGACTGTTTCTATTACAGTTTGTTAACAATTACAGACCTACATTTCAGGCTGAAAAGTGCTATTAATGGCCAACAATGTTGTTACTTTTTTTCCCTTTCCCAATTGCCTTGTTTTATGGTATCCAATGCCTTCCTCTGCCGTGTGTCCATGTGTCTGTGTGTCCGTGTGTGTGGTTGAGACTGGGGACAAACAGTCTGCTTAAACTTCCTCTCCCCAGTGAATTGGAGCAGGTTACCTTGCAATGGAAATTTGGGACTGTTTCCTGAAATCAGTGGGAAAAATATCAAAAAATCTTTTTTTTTGTCCTTCTTTTTAGCTCCAGAGTCCTATTCTGGGGCATGGAGCGGTCCGGCAGTGTGCAGCAGCACACGTACACACTTATCCCCCTGACGCTTGTTTGATGCTCACCCAAAAAAGGAGAGCCAAAATACTACATGCCCGTCCCTCTTTCCTGGAGACAAATCCTTGTGGCATTCCAGGATGGGATGCAATGAGCCCGTCTGGGATTCAGAGGGGACCTCACTTTCTGCCACCCCAAGACAAGACGAAGAGTGTCTTTTGGTGGCCCGTCCCATCCCTTCTCCAGTGACTACCACCTCAATGCTCCAAGGCAAGTGCAGGCTTTAGGATATACTAAGGCTACTTGGACATGTTGCCTGGTGAAGCCTCCATGGCTGATAAATACTGGGACGGTATCTGCTCAGCGTCCTTCCCCTCTGCTGAGAACACAAACTGCCTCTGGAAGAAGGATATTAGCTTCTCTAGGGAGGGCTGCTTTCTTCCCCACTGCAGACTCGGATGACCAACAAGCAGGAATATTTTTCTTCTTGCTGTCTTTTCCTGTGGACAGAAAATGATAATTGCAGAAGGGTGAGCGGTCTGCAGAGAGACTTGCTCCTGCGCATTTATGAGAGACCGGCAGAGGAGATTTGCTCAAGGATGAAGGAGGCACCTGGATCTTGCCGGACCTCTGAGCTGGACCTCCAAAAACTTCCCCCTTGCCTAACAGGATGCTCTCAAATTACAGTGAGGTTTTATGGAAGTCTACATAAAGATTTTATGGTAATTTCGCCTACTTTTTTGAGGAGGGTCCCAGAAAACGCTGGAGAGACTGTGGCGCAATTGATGTCAGATGGCACTGCCAGGAGAGCGAGAAGCCATCTCCCCCCTCCCATCCCTCCCCTCCTCATCCCTCCTATGCAAACAAAAACAAGAAGAAATTATTTTAGCCCCAAGTCTTGCCTAATAAGCGGGTGTATCTATAACATAGAATTATGCTTAGTGTCTTCCAGCTAAGTTTGAACACTAAACAAGGAGTCAGATAGGTTTTCTTGCAATTATAGGATGATATTTAGTTTGTAGTTGATTTGGTAATGGATAACCTCAGTTTTACTAATTTCCTGTTGTGGTGTTATCTGCTGAAAATCAAGAGATCTGGGCAGAATATGGTATATGACCACTCTCCAGACCAAGGTATCTCAAATATATGCACATATTATGTATCTAGCTAGTGGCACTGGGGCCCAGAGTTATTTTCAGGAAGATGTAAGTGGAAATTCTCTCCTTTTGGTTGCGAACGGAGCTATTAACTCTTTCCCTGCCCTGCTACATATCAAGAAGCTTTTCGTTAGGGAGGCACCATGCATTGTTTGGTGGTTTACAAGTTGGTTTTGGATTAAGTAAACTGGGAAAAAAATAAAGTATGTGAGGAACAAGCTTCAGCTCCAGAAGATTCACCAACACCAACTGTGCCATTTATGGGGAGGATGATGTGTTGCTGGAAGACACTTGGTTTTGGTGAAGCAGGGAGCAAACCTGCAGCTGAGCCTCCAGATCACAAGCAACCCTGCTCAGGGGCTCGGTATTTGGGCTAAGATAGCAAGGAGAGGAACTCCAGGAGATATTCATTCACCAGGTTTATCAATACATCCGGAGCAACCGCAGCTTGCTTGCGGTCATTCCCGGAGCAGGAGAGGGGGAAACCCATTGAATAAACTATGCAGAGTGGATATTCACCCCGGCTTGTTTAAACCCTTCTCCTGCATACCTACACCATTTTAATGAAGTTGCCTAGCTGAAGTCGGTGGAGTTGTTCTTTTGCTTAAGTATTTGAAAAGTTAAAGCTTTATTTACAAAATACATCAAGCAACCATGATGAAAAGTGATAAAAATAATTAACACTTATTATGCAATTATTGTTGACGAGTGATGACAATAATCTATTACATCACTAACTTGCACAATCTATGTGTAAGTATCCATGCTGGCTCGGTCACCTCAGACCTGGTGTGGAAAAAGCGTGACTTGCTCTTATTTTGGTGTGGCTCCTCCATGGAGTGTTTCAGTGGTGTTCTGCGCTGCCGTTCGACAAAAATAAAGTTACTCTGCATCCGAAGTCCTGCCGCTGCCGAATGAAACGCTTCTAGCTTCAGACTCCGGGGCTCCTCCTGATCTTGAATCTAATCACTCTGGGCGGCCAAGACGTTAATCCCTGGAGACTCGGAGCTGCCTACACTAATAAATGAGGCATCGTTTGGAAAGTAGTGAAATTTGGACAGGACTTGCCTTGGCTCAGCCCAGCTCCCCGCATTCCAGGCGCACACAGACCGCTCACGGAAGATTTATGCATTCAAACAGGAGAATAACCTCCTGCATGTTTATTAACATGCAACTTGGATATAGCTTTGTTTCCTTCCCCTCCACACCCTTAGTGTCTATAATTACGGCAAGGCAGAGCCCAGCCAACCTCCTGGGCCAAAGTCCCCCAAAGGGTCCGTGATTTAACGTGTACATAACGCTCTTCCCTTGCCCAGGTAAGCTTTGCCTTTGGTGGTTCTGCAAATTCATTTTCTCCCGTCATCGCAGTAAGAGTTTTGGCCACACTGTTCCTTCTGCTGCCCGCACGTTTGCTTGCAGCAGGCGGCTTTGCTCCTCTTCCTCTTGGAAAAATAATAAACTGGAATGGTCCTGATAATGATTACGAGCGGAGCGCTAAAATTCAAGAGACAGAAGTAATGAGTTTCTCCAAATGCCTTTTAAAAACCAGCACAGCACAAAGCAAACTGCACCTTTTCTGCAGTTTGAGAAATGATGTCACGCCAGCAGATTGCTCTGCCCCAGGAATGTGAATATTTGTTCTTTAAATAACTGGACCTTGACCAAACTCTATGGAAATGAAAGAGAATCATTGATTTCCATGTGTTCGGAACAGCGTCCTGATTAAGCTTTCTTTTTAATTAATTGGAAAAGCTAAATGAAATGTCAGTGTCATGCATCTGCTTGAAAGTCCTGGCCATGCTTTTATTAATTTACACTCCTTGCTTTTGGATTCATCAGTCTAACACAGCCTTGATTGCAAACATAGAAGCAATTTGTCTTTTAGATCCCCTCCGACATGACATTTGCTTCCTGCCAGGATTACAAAGAATTTAAGAGCGAGTATTCACACCCAGGTTGTATTCCTACCATTTACAGAGTACAGCTTTGACCTTTATTTATGCAGTTTTCTGCTTATGAAAAATACATGCTTTAAGTGTAGGCAGCTTGTCTGGATACCTGCTGCGTACAGAGCTTTGTACCGTGTTGGTGCCACAGATATTCCTTGGAAAAACCGTGGATGTTTTAAATTACCACTGGGTGTGGGTCAAGGAAGATCGTATGGATAGCAGGAATCTGAGAAGGGAAAAGAATAAAAGATTTTTTTTAAAAAAGAAAAGAGATTCTTATGATGAATATAAAATTAAGGGATCAAGAAATATCTTGATAGCTCTTCCTCCCTACTTTCCCCGTTAGAATATACTTTCCAGACATAGCAAAATGGTTTATTTGAAGGAAATTAGAAATACATTTAGGGCTGCTGGGTTATTTCATTTTTGATTTGCAAGGAGACATGATCTGAAGTAGAAATGTTGCTTTTTTGAGTGGAAAAAGTGTAAGCTGTAGCATGTAACTCTGTAAACTAAGGGTTGGGTAGGCAAAGGTATTTTTTACTGCTTTACAGGCAACATTGAGGGCATACAGAAGATAATACCCAGCTACTCGGGCAGACAAAGCAAGGAACAAGACCTGAACCTTGCTTGAACAATAGTCCCAGTGTGCAGTCAAATTTTCATCATTAGCCTGAGTTTGTATTTATGAATCCTGATTTTCTTCACCACAATGCTCTAATAAATTGACCTGTATCTGCATTTGTATGCGTGTATATGTATGTTTGTATTTATATACAGATTTGTATGTTATAGGCTATGCACAGAAGACAGTAGTGAATAAGGTATTATAATATTAGATAAGTTAGTGCCATTAATAGGAGTTTGGAGTGCGTAAAGAGGGTCTGGGTCCCCTGTGTTTAACTTTATATGGGTCTCCTATCACTGTTCAGGGGAGGAATCTGCCATCTCCCTTTTCTAAATCCCGTTTTGAAGGTTAAAACCCATCCTCCATCCTCCATCTTCCCTGACAGCCCTTGCTCAAGCGATAAACTTCTTTCCTTTCAAAACAGGGGAGGGATGCGGGAAGAGGAGGCAGAAAAGCCACGTCTGGCCACGGGCTGCAAGCCCTCTGCTCCAGACCCATGACTGCAGAAGCATCCCTCAAACTGAAGGTTTTTACCCCCTCAAATCTGTCCCTGTCTCCACAGCTGTGCAGAGTGATAAGGGACAGAGCCGGGCGCATTTCTGGTCCTCTCCAGATCGCGGGGGTTTGCTGCTCACTTCAGCAGGGTCAGGATTTCACCCCGTTATCTGCCTCTGCTGCAGGTCTGGTTTTTGCCGGCATTTTACATACTGCGGTTGAACATGTCCATCTGGCTGTCCTTGCAGCAATATTCACTTATAAGTTATAGCCACGAGTTACCAGATGATTTAATCCCGGGGTTATATAAATAACAATACATATATGAAGCATTGCAATACTTGGAAAAAAATTAATGAAATTGTTAATTTTTCCTCTCTGCAGAGCAATTAAAGAGATAGAGGCTGCTCTGAGAGTCTGGAAGTTCAGCTTGGATCTTATTAAATCACCCACAACCTTATCTAAACCTCCCTGGAATTGCATGATAACAAAATCTTATCGCTCGTGGGTTTATAGCCCAGCAAGGAGAGCCTCTTCTTTTTCCTTCTCCATTTCCTGCTGCTTCTGCTGCCTTCAGCTGAGAGCAACAACTCCCCGAAATTTTGATCCACCTTTCTGAAATATAACTGCAACCACACGACAGCATAAAGAGGGCTAATTGATCTCTTTCAGACTTAAAAAAACCCCCAAAACCAACACCTCCTTTGGGTCATGTGCTGGTAAAGAGGCAGGTTGATGCTTTTATTTGATCTCAACAGGTTTTTCCCATCTGGGGAGACAAGGTTCAAATAAAAACCCCGGACATTTTGAATATGAAATGTTTGGCAAAATCCAGACATTGGAACATCTGTTTAAACCTGGTTTAAGTGCTGCTTTCCCCCCCCCCGCCCGCCGCCACCCCCCAGCGCATCTGGAATTGCTTTCTCCCTTATCTCCTCGATTCCAATTACAACACCATCTTGTCTGTGGTTTCACTCTTCGTTATGAAATCGAGTTTTATTTTTCAAACCCAGTGAAACCAACCTAATTAAGCGCCGCAACCGAGATACCACAGAGGCGCTTCGCCCCCTCCTCTGCTGAAGGGTGGGAGAGGAGAAATTAATTTATTACAAAATGTGAAGCACGGGTTGTTTAAAGCAGAATATGAGGGGGTTTGGGGGGGTTTCAGTTACCACAGAGCTCTGTGCTCTTATCGATTTACCTCCAGCTTTTAACCTAGAGGAAAAAAAACCTCGATCCTCCTACGAATAGGCAGAATGAAATATATAATTCTCCAGAAGAGAGCAGTGGTGCGCGCCCCGTTGTGCAGCCCGGCCACCCGTTCCGTCCGGGCACCGGCGACGGGGGCTCGGCAGAGCTCCCGGGGGGCTTCCTCGCCCACCGAGGGTGCTGGCCTGGGGGCAAGCGAGGGCTGGGGTTGGTTAGGGGTGGAAAAACGGCACAGGGGGACCGGGGAGACACAAAACGCCTGCAAGACGCTTACAAATGACCGTATTGTTGCTCCCTGCGGTTTAAAGGGGAAAGGAAAGGGCAGAGGGAGAGATAAGGGGATGAGAAGGAGACGACGCCAACAACAGGTCCAAACCAGTTGTGATTCTGCAATCTGGCAACTTTTCTGGGTTTTACTTTCTTCTTTTGGGTTGTTGGTTTGTTTTTTTTCCCCCTCCTCTGGAGGGATTTGTCCTCTGTGCTGAATCTGAGGGGCGGAAAGGCTTCAAGCAGAGCAAAATCCATCTGAAATCCTTACTGCATGGCACTGGGGCCAGGGAAGAAGAGAAAATGCTTTGCGAGGGTGAGTTGCTATGGCCCTACATCAGCCAAAGTGGCTCCCAACAAGGGCAAATGCACCCCAGTAAACCCAGACCCACTTTGCTTTTGATTTACCCCAAATTTTACAAGGAGAATGGGAGCGGTCCAGGGGCAAAAAATCTCTATGTATCAGCTTTCCTTAGCCCCATGACATGAAAACACGGTTAACAAAGATCTTTTGAGGGGAGCAGATGGAGTTTGAACCTTGGAGCCAAGTCCAGCCCAAATCTTAATGAGGTCTACAGGAGGTTTACCTAAGTTTGAAACTCATAACGGGGTCTTTTATGTGCATTTCTGCTTGCATGTGTGTGTGCGTGAGCATGTGTGTATGTATATACACAGACACACGGAGGTCATCCTTTAAAAAACTCGTTGGTTGCTTTAGATAACAAAATAATGTTACCTCATTCTTCCACTGGGAACACTTCAAATGGGGAGGGAAGGACATTTATTTAACTAAGGCAAACCCGCAGAAGCCACGATGGGTGACTACTGTGCATGTGGGTACGTGCGTGTGAAAAACAGCAACGGGGTTTGTTGCCTCTCTGGCTTGCAAAAGATTTTTAAAGGTGAAGGGAGTTTAAAAGGACACGAGTCTATTAAAAATGAACTCAGAATTATCCCAAGCACAATCTCAAGGAAACCAGAGGTGCGTTGCTAGTAGCTGGATCTAATTAATGCATGGCTAGGAGGAGACAACCATGAGGAAATGGGGTAAATCGTCTTCAGCTGGAACAATCTATAAATCAGAGCCAGCAATGTTAGCGGTAACGTTCACCGGCTTCCTCTGGAGATGGGCTGCCTTTCTTGGCTAGGCTGTTGGATAGCCAGTGTCCTTTGCTTCAGCTTTAAATGCATTTTTCCTCACAAAGGAAAAAACAAAAGACCTTATTTGCAATGTTTTCATGTTGATGGAAAGGAAGCAGAGTGGCACAAAGTACTTTATGTGTCGTCTTTTTCCCAGTGCACATGTACAATGCGCGGGGAGGTAAACCTCTGTCCTCAAGTGCCCTGGAGATGTCCAGTGCTGCCAGAATAAGGTGGCTTTAGCTCCATTTATTCCCAGGGCTGGTTAATCTCCTGTCCTATCATTAGGGGACCATCCACTGAAGAAGCACCTAGACCAAGGGGAGTCGTGGCCAGGGGAATCTCCAGAGCATGGTAAACTGCTGCTACGCCCTGTGTTCAGCCATGTCCCTAAGATGATGTTTGTGTGTTGCGGGTCCCCTTTTCACCATCAGATGGGAGGAAAAAAGATCACCCCCAGCTGCGCGATCCACCCCAAAGAACACAGGGTGGCTGGGGTTGGGAAGGACATGCTAGAGGCAATGCAGCCCAAGGCCAGCATGTTTCAGGATTGACCTGTGCATCCATCACTGGTGTTAGACCAATGCCAAGAGAAGAGGCCATTGCAAGCCCAGGCAATTGCAGAAATCAGATAGATTTATGGAAGGGAGGAGAAAAAAACCAAAACACCATAGATAATCTCTTTCTTATCAGGCTGTTCATTTAATTTCTGAGCATTGGGATGTTCCCACTTACCCGTTCAGTGTAGAGCAACTGAAATGCAGCATTTTGCCTAGAGAGAAAAACCAGTGGAGCATTGGAGAGCTCTGCTAATTTTGTTATAAAAATAATCTTTTATCTGTGCATGACAGAAATATTTATTCAGGAAGGGTACACAGACAGCAGGAGGACAGTGCTCCCACTGCTTGGCTCAAAGGCTCCATCATGCTCTTTATTTTGTTTCTTTTTTTTTTTTTTGACAATTCTTTCCCATAGATATTTATGTTTCCTGAAAAGTACGTCTTGAGTTGATTTTACCTATCCTCAACACAAATCAATAAAACACAATGGTCCCTGGTTGTGTTGGGCTTTTTGGTTGAGGTTTGTACTCGATGGTTCCACAGTGACCTATCTCCACAAACAAATAACCTCCCCGTCCCTTTTTGCAACAAACACCATCTTCATGCCGCCGAGCCGAGCCTCAGGAGCTTATGGTGGCTGCAGTTGTACATACCTGCATTCCTTGACCTAAAATGTGCTGAAAACTAGTTAAGATGTTGCAACTATCTCTCTCCTTTTTATTTTTCTTTTTTTAAGTACGTGGCAATATTTTTTTATGCTGCTTCTTTTCCCCATTCCAGTCCTGGGAGGTGTTGATACCTCCTCTAGCGTCTCTCCAAACACGGTACCAAAACACATCAGTTAGGACCAACCCTTTTGTCAGCACAGAGATGCCAAAATCTAAACAAAATCCATCATCTCGTTAAGAAGGAAAAGGAGAATTAAGCTGTTGGAGGTGTTGCTGTATTCCCTTGGTGTATGCTCCATGATACTTCACTCGGTAGGTGACGGAGAAGGGGGGGGAGGAGAGAAGATTTGGGGGACTAGAAAAAAAAATTGGTTGAAAAGGGGAGAAAATCCTTCTGTTTCACATGAACAGCTATAAACTTGTTTCAGCCTTATTAAAATACTGCATGTGCTCTAACAAAACAGGGCATCTGTCAGTGAAGGAGCTAAGGAGGATGTTATTAAAATGTTCGCTGTCTCTTTCTATACATTTTCATCCCGCATAGTGATATAAGGCTTTTAGAGCCCTTTAAGCACCTGTAATAACATTAACCTTTTCATCAAATGTCCTTTGAGCATAAGAAATTATGTTTATTTAAATTTTGCAACAGGGTAATGATAAAGTTCCTTCTGTCTTTTCCTGCTTCTGTTATTTGCGCATGAAAAACTCTAGCCAGCAAATTGCGGTTGATGGGTGTATTTCATTTACGCTCCCCTCTCCTTCCCAAAAACTTTTTGTCCTGCAGGTGACGGGGGACTCAGCCCTCCCCGCAGAGCCACACGCACGTGGGGATGGGGTGCGCTGGCAACGCTGCGACATGCTCCAACGCATGCTGCTTACAAGATGCTGCTAAATGTGGAAAGATAAGGGGGAGTTTTGTTATTATTTTGTGCCAGTTTAACCCTTTACAGGTGATATAGTATAGCTCCCACATCCAGGCAAGGATAACGTTGCAAGATTATTTCAGCTGCTTCTGTAGTGGCTCTGATGGAGCAAACCTTTGCTTACAGAAACAAAAGAAACCCCTGGGAGAGTCCCCAGCCCTCACCTCTCAGGAAGGCAAAGATGCAATCAGAATTTTAGTCCCTTGATTAGCCTCACTGTTTCTTTGCCCCGTTGCAGGGTTGCTTTGCGCTGTAGAGAACACCTCATTTTGCTGGTAATACGCGCTTTGAGCAATGCACGCTTGTGTCAGCAGAGAAAGAGGGAGTGAAAAGAGGAAGAAAAAAGGTCTGGGCTTGATGGGCTTAATCTAAGCCCTGCTGAAAGACGGGACTGAATCAGAGCGCCGAGCGTGCCCGCGTCAGTCACCGTCTTCTCGCCTTTCAAACCTCGGCCATGGCTGTTCGCCTCTTTGATCGCGGGGCGGTCGGCCAGCCCTCCACTGGCCCCAGGCAGGCACTGGGACCCTCCTGTGCTTGGGGCTATAGAAATTCAGGATAAAAGCCAGTCCTTCCTCCTGTTTGGAGCAGGAGGGCTCCGATCCCTCAGATCAGCTCCTAGCAAGGCGTTTTCCCCCTGGGGTGGCCCAAGGGGTGATTTTTGCCAGCAGTCAAGGCTGAGCAGCCCTTGCAGCTCTCTTGGCTCAGCCTGCTGGGGTGGTGGAGCAGAGCCTGCGAGGAGAGACCGTAGATGGATGGAGACAGACGGGACAGTGGGAGGAAGTGCTCAGTTGATATTAGCACAATGGGAACAACAACAATCTAGGCTGCTGTCGTGTTTTGTTTTGTCTTTAAGGCACCATGGTGGTGGAGAACTTTACAGAGGGGGCTGAGGAGGCTGGAGATGTTTTGCAGATGTTTAAGGGGGACTCCTCGCATACGGAGGAGGAGCCCGGCAGGAAACAAGGAGGTGCCTGTTCAAATGAAGGAAGGCAGGGATGGAGGTGGGCTCCCGGTGGACCCAGAGGGCAGGTCTTAAATCTGAAGGATAGAAGGGGGCACAGGTGGGGATGGGCTGCAAGGTGAGGCCAGGCAGATGGCGTCTGATGCAGCAGAGAAGAGCCAGAACGTGAGATGCACAGAGAAGGGAGATGCAGCTGAAGGGACAAGCTAGAAAAACATCCTTTGCAGAGATATTCTGGAGGGGAAGGAGCTGGAAATGCAGGGATGTGCCCAGGCCAGGGACAAGAGGGGTGATATAAAGGAGATGAAGGACTAGACTTGACATAGCTTGTCTGAACATGTCTTAGCAGCGACCCTGTGCATTTCTTGTGTTTGAGCTTAGATTTACTGGTTTTGTCAAGGAGGGGTGTGCAGGGGATGGCCTGGAGAGAGTGAGGGTCTCCACTGCTGGGAGAGGAAAGGGACTGAAGATAAGTCAGGTTCACGTCTCTTGGGAATGGGTCTGGGGGAGCTGATCGAATCTGGAGGTAGACAAAGTGACCCCCTGTATGCCCCTTCCAGACCTGCTTCCATGCAAATCTGTGTATGTGCAAATAGACACATATTTTCTGTGATTCTGCGTGTAGATAGGTATATTTATCTCCCCACAATTAATTTAGAGATTACTATGTATATAGGCAGAGGGGAAATGCTGCCATTTGCTAAGTTTGCCTAATGCCCTCCCTGCACTCATTTAGGTTTCTTTGAGTTTTCTCCAGGCTTAACCGCTTTCATCAATATTTTGCATGTTACCCACAAAGCCCACAATTGGGATTCATCAGAACTGCAAGTACTGAAAACTGCAGAGGAGCTGCCATTGAAACAACTGCATCTGTAGTTTTTGGCTCTCCTTTTGGCTGAACAAAAGGATTTTTTACATTTCCAGTGGCAAAATCTGGATTTACAAAAGAAAATTACTTTTTTTAAAAAAATTGTTATTATTTCCTTTGCTTTAGATGGTCTCAGGAATTTCCTCATTTAGGGTAACCCCCTCAATTGCTGGAAACTGCAGAGGACTCTGAACTAGAAGGAGCTGGTGGGGGTATACCTTGCTCTCTCCAGGAATGAGTGTGTCACCAAACCCTTCCTAGGAAACAGCAATTGTAACCGAGCCTTCCAGCAAAATTTCACAGGGCTTTCTTCCCCAGCAGGATAAAATTAGCCAAGCTCTCTGGAGATGACAGCTAAGAACTCCAGCTTCCCTCAGATGACCTCAATGGAGTCATTTGTTGCTTAAATGACAGACAAATGCAGTAATTAGGTCTATTTAGTAAAGGAGAGGTGAAAGGTCAAACTACTGGGCAAACTGTCTCCACCGCTTGACTTGGTGACCAAGCCAGGGATTTGCAGGAGGTAATGTTTGTACAACAACCTGACACGGGCAACAGCCTGCCAGCAGGTCCCTGCTCGGTGGCAGGGGCTCCTGGTCGTGTTCAGAGCCTGAAATCCCCCGTTTCTACTAATAAAACCCTGAACGCACTCATTTGTGTCATAAGAGATTAGACCCAGAGGAAGGAAGAGCTGATGAAAAGATAGGCGATTGCATTACCGGGTTTGTAGGGAGGGCAATCAGAGAGGGGATCGGCAGAGAGCGGTTAGGGGACACGGGCTGAGTTAAGTGGGAAATTACCGACCTTTCCCACTTCGTTTCCCTCTTCCTCCCTGGCAATGCTCCCTCCTGTTCTCTTTGCTTATTGGTTTTCTGAACGTGGTTGTGCTTCGTGTGGACAACCCCGAGGTGCATCCAGCGCGGCACAGGAAAGCCACACTGGGATTTCTCCCTCCTCTTTTGATTTGGATGTCACAATGTGGAGTTTGAACATCACATGTACATGAAAGTATTGTTTTCAATACATTCCAAATCCCCAGAACCAAGATGTTTAGCATAAGTGGCTATTTTTGGCAGAACAGTGCAGTTGTGCTCACTCCTGCTGGCTGTTCATCCTTGGGGCTCACAGCAAACCCACCACTCTCTTACCCATGGAGCATCTGCAAGATGCTGCTGCTTCATGAAGCTGGGGAACGCTGTAGGACTGTCAAGTAGCAGGGACTGTAAATCAAGAGCTCTTCTACCACGGTGAGGTGGTAGAAGACGACCCTCACTTTGGTTTTGAATGAAGCCAGCCAGCAGTGCTCCTCGCCACAAGCATCTGTTGCCTGCTAAAGTGCTCCATTTCTGGGTGTTCATTTTGGGTTCCCCTGCAATGATCTGCTTCTGTACCTGTGCTGTGGGGGGATAGTGCTTGGGAATCCTGAAGGTGAGGACCCCTCCCTGTGGTCCATCACTATGGTGGTCGTTGCTCTGAAGCACGCTCGGGCGCTCTGGCATTTCCCTCCTCGCCTTGCCTCCCCCATGCCACTTCCACCTGAGCCCTTGCCCGGCTCCTCCAGACCCTGCCGTAAAACTCTCTTCCCTTGGGAGGCCTCTTAACCCCTGTCTGCGGGGCCCCACGAGGAGGTGGCGGTGATGCCGATGAGAGAGAGGGTCACGAAGAGCCGACATGAGAGTGAAAAGAAAATTAGAAAACAAACAGAGGGGAGGTGGAAACGCGCCCGCCCTTGAAGTGCAAAGACAGCCCCCTCTACCCCCGCCGAAATGGGCTTATCTTCAAAAAAGAGCCCTTGCGATGATACAAGAAAGAACAGACTTCTCACACCTTGTCTTCGCTTCCCGGAGATCCTATCTGCCCAGAAGTGCCTGTGATCTCAGTCAGACCTCTCTACCTTGCCACCCGCCTTTTAAGTCTGCAGCAGCTGTTTTGCTAAGACGGAGACCTTCCCACTTCATCCTTTTCTCCCTCGGCGATGGCGAGTGAGAAGACAGGCGGCGTTTCTGACATGCTTAGGGAGCGGTGAATGTCATTCCAGAGCCTTTCTTTTGTATATTTTCTCGTGGATGGATTAGTTTGTTTAAAGGGCATCTCCTATTTAACACCTCATTGAGCAAAAAACACGTACGGACAAGATTTTTTTAACCGGCTGCTTATAATGAGCTTAAAGTGCATACTGAGTACCTTAATAATTTGCTCAATTTTCAGAAATACTGATCACATAGGACTTAGACTCTGGGTGAGTCATGAAGCTTATATGTTTTATAACAATATGATCCATATTTTTCCACCGGTTTTCTGTCCAAAAGCAGACAAATCATGACATTCTGGATGAATACCGAGGGTGTGAGTAAAGAAACCCAAATTGGAATTAAGATGTGCAACACTGGTTTATTCTCTGTAGGACCTGGTTGGAGTCCCATGGCTCCCGTGTTGGCATCAGCAGGAGGGATGTCCACAAGCCAAGAGCGAGGAGTAACCCTTATTCACATGGATTGAGTCATTCCTGTAGCGTAATGGTAATACGTTGCTTTTGCATTGTAGTTCTTGTTAGCCTCTGTAGACATCAGGGACACCCCCTCTCCCCCACCCCCAAAAATGCTGATGTTCTTTTAGGAGATCTACCTTCATCTGTTCCCTGTCTTCATTCGATACAAACCACCCAGCAGGTCCTCTGTAATGGGATTACATGGATGAAGTCCACTTTATCATGAGATCTTTGAGTGTTTATAACTTTTCACTGGTCCTTCGTGACACTCCTGGGAGAGAAGTGCCCAATTCAGCCAGATAACATTCTTCTAATGCTCTGCTACTCTTCCTTCAGAAGTCTTTCCATTGGCTGCACAGGGACTGCCTGCGGGGTGAAGTCCAAATCTCTTGCCATAGACTAGGTTTCTTTCACAAAGCAGGCAAAGCCATTTCTTCCTTGGGGAAGAATTAGCTATAACTGCTGTCTCAAACCCTTCCAGCCCAATCAACTCTTATTCTGTGCTTTGTAGGTCACTGCAATTTCCTATGAACTTGAGGGGAGATTTTCTTGGGAAAAGCTCTTTTTTCTGTAAGTTTTCCAGCTGTTGATTTTCCCCAAGGAAGGTCAAATTATCCTTGAGCATTGTATCAGCAGATGTATGAAAAAGCTGATCTGACACATAAGAAAAACCTGAACCGAACAGCTTCCTGCATTTCCTGGGCAGTGAACGTTAGAAAATAAGACCCAGACTATTTTTCTTCTAGCAGCAAAATGTCCAGTGTGAAATCAAACCATGATCCCTGGGACCTCGGAGGACATCTGGGATTTGGTGACCTTGACGTATATGGTCTGGGAGGGAGGGGAAGCCATTGGCCAAAACTAGAGTGTTTCAGGGACCAGATTAAATTGTAACCATGTTCCAGGGAGCTTGCCAGGGAGGCTAATGGACTGATCTCATTCACCTTGATGTAAATCCAGAGTAGCTCCACGAAAGCCAATAGCACTACTCCTGGCTCCGTGCAGAGGTACCGCTGAGATCACAAATTACGCATTTCTAATGAAGTCAAAGTTAAAGGAACACGTGCCGTGCATGGGAAGTGAGGGCGTAGCAATGTCTCAGGTCCCGGGCTTTGAATCTCGGAGGAAACGAAACTGGCCTAAGTGTTAAGGCTTTCAGAGACATTCTTCCAGAGATTTGCTGAGTAAATCAGGAGTACTGATGCTAATTAATATTGTTCCTATATTTAAAAGGAAGCAGCCAGATAGGAGCTGTTGCAGACCCACGTTGCCTGTGGCATGGTCCTTCAGGGAGGCTGCAGAAGCGCTATTGCAGGAGTATCCTGGAGCAGCTGGAGAGCATCATCAGGATTTCATTTCAGGAGGGCGCTGAGAACACACACGCATTTACTATGCGGCACTCAGCAAGGCAGACCTCAAGCATAAGGCATAAGACCATGAGCTATGTCCATTTACCACAGCACAACCGAGGTGCCGCATCTCAGGGATGTACAGGACCTCAGCCGTGTCTGAGCCCTTGGGGATGTGCTGCTTCTCCTTGCTGAATCTTTCCCCTGGAGCTCTCCGAGGATGTCTCAAAGAGGGCTGCTCTCCCTATGCCCTTCCGCATCCTGATTAAACTGGGTTTATCTTGTGTCTTGCACAAGTCCAAAGAGAAAGGACGATGCAAGAAAGGAGCAGTGTCATGAACTCATTTGCCAAAAATTTAGCTGAACATGGTTATTAAAAAAAAAAAAAAAAAAAAAGCTGTGAGAAGTCTGGACAGACTCCTTCCTTGGATGCGTAGAAAATATTCATTGTGAGGTCCCCAAGGACGCTGTCTCCCTGGTTTTAAATCTCATGCAAGAGAGGATAAATAGAGAGCCCCTTCCCCCTCCTCCCTTGACATTTCATTTGTGATTAAGGCACTATTCATCGCCCCTCGTCTTCCAAACCCTTTACTATTTATGGATCTGCTGTTTTTCCAGTGGTTGACACTAGCGTGCATTCAGCTCAGTTCTTCTTTCCCCGTCCCATCCTGTTCCCCCCCTCCCCTCCACAGAGGCATTTCTCCATTTCAGTAGAGAAACCACTAGTGACTGGAGTGTCTGTGACCTCTGGGCTGTCAAACTCCCACTAACTAAATAAAAGCAGCCCAAGAGGGAGAGAGTTAGCATAAATCACCTCCTGTGACAGAGACCACCTGGTATACGCTCACTGCACGGAGGTACCCAGCCTATTCCAGCTGCTGAGTTTGCACTTTCCCGCATTTTTATGGACACCGTTGGAGAGATACATGGTGTTTACACAAGGAATGGAAATTTCAGTTTTACTGCATGTAACTGATTTCCTCGGCTTGCGGTGGGCAAGTTCTTTGATTAGCAAAGCGATGAGGCTCATCACATCCCAGAGATGTATTATGAGCATGTTCCCAGGTGGGATGGGGCAAACGCTTGCAAGGTTTGGGCTCCTGCCCTGCTCCTCCACATGAGAGCTTTTGCCACAATCAGGGCAAGATGAATAGGTTCATACCAGAGGAGAGCAAGGTCAGACGCAGGTCTAGGCAGGCTTGACTGTTTCCAAGGGTGGGACCTCCATTGTTCACCATCTTCTTGATCTACACTGAGGGCCCCCAACTCATCGTTCTCCACATCAGGAATGGCCAGGCCCCTCAAGTTCAGCGTGCCTAAACTACCATGAAGCCTTCAGCTATTCTGAACATCAACCCAGATCAACTGAAGTTGATGTGAAGGTCAGCTGAAGATCTGGGATCTGCCATTGCTGAGAGAGGGGCTCTGGCTAGGCTTGGATATGGCCATTACTGATGATTTCAGGTCAGTTACTCCAAGTGGCTGTGAACAAAGTAGATTTGTGATTTCCCCGTACCTTATACATCTGGTAAAGTTGTTTTAAATTATTTCCAGCCAGGATTGCAAGGCTCATATATTAAGGCCTCGGAGTTTGTTATTAAGTAGCATTGCCATTTTTAAACAAAAAGACGTGTATATCAAGCAATGTTTATCAAAAAAAGACTTTCACTAACAACAAGGGAATTTTGTTGATGGTCTTCCATGAACAAAGAAAATGAGGGCAGGGGGGGAACAACCATAAAGAGGGAAAAACAAAGGCCAGTAACATTAATCCCGTGAAATGAAGTTTTAAGGGAAGAAAGTACATTTAGATAAAGATGATGTGGAAAGGAAGAAGACGATAATTTCCCAGAGGTTTCTGAAATTTAAAAAAGAAAAAAATTATATGGTAGTTGAAAATAGCAATCAACAGGTGTGTGTACCTTCTTCTGATCACTATTTTACCTGACTGTAGATATTTCAAAGCAATTTCTTTATTATTATTATTTCTTAGGGATAATTTCTCCCCATTAGTACCTTGGACAAACAAGAGGCTGAGAAGGATTTCAGGACGGAAACATTTTCCATCTTGGAGGCTGCCGCAGCCAAAGTGCAGCTAGGGGAACTCTGAAGCCAGCTGATAGAGTAAAACCTCAGGACTGGGTGCACAATTAATTTTTTTCAGACTGGTTCCAAACCCAAATAACTCAGAGGCAAAGCAGTTTGGAAATAATTCAGGTGAGATCAGCCAGAAACGATGTTTTGCTTTTGCACAGAAAAGCAAAGCCAGAAATTAGAATTGCAGTGAATGAACCCATTCACGGTGAACCTGCTCACTGTGAAACCACCTCTCCTAACCAAGTCCTGCTGACTCTTTGCACATGCTGGACCTGGATTGCTTTTCGTGAGAAACCCTGGGAAATGGGTGATGCCCAGGGTGGCACCACGAACAGCTCAGCTCAAAGAGGAACAGCAGTCCCAGATTATCCCTCCATCCTTCTCCAGCCCAGCCTTGCTTCTGCTACTGTGGGTCTCTCAAGCTCTCAACACTTCTGGACCTCAGAGAAGGCGAAGGTGGAGAAAAGAAGCTGGAGAGGAGTCTGGAGAGGGCTGGGCACTGCACGGTTGGAAGCTGCTGGTCTGAAGTGCCTTGATGTTTAAAAGGATACATTTTTTGTGCCCCTTTTCCCCTTTGTATAACAAGACCAAGGTATCAGTCATCCTTGCCGGGCTGCACTCCATGGGGTCTCTTAAATGCTGGGGAACTAAGAAAGCCCCCAGCTTGAGGAAGATCTCCCTCATTTTTTTCCAGAGAACGTTAATTGAAGATGTTCAAGCATCTGGATAACCTACTAGGTTGTTTGTTCCCTCTGGACTGAGTGAGATCCAGGTACGTCTGGCACTCGGGGTGAGCCCTGGACACTGTGGCCCTCAGCACATTCTCATTCCTGCATGGCTTGCGCAGGTTGGGGACCAGCCTTTCGCATGTCTCCCTTGTCCCCCTGTCAGGACAGCAAGTTTGCTTTTGCCTGGAGCCCCTTCAGCTGTGGGATGCCAGAGAGCATGCCAGAAGGAGAAAATTCTTCGATGACGTAAATGCAGTAATAGCACTTGTTAGTGGTATGCACACTCCCTGCCAGGCTAGGGGAGAGGAACTCGGGTTTTATTCAGAACAGTGTCTCTGTGTCCCCTTCACACAAAAAAAGCAAAGAAAGCCTGAGTCCTTTCCACAGCATTTACCAAATCCACAAATTTAATTTAGGAGCATTGCATGTTCTCAGATAAGGGTTCAGTTTGCCCAGGTTTACAGAGTTACATTTAATTGGAGTGCTCCGAGTAGCAAAAACGGAGAGGTCTCCATAAACACTTTGGCAGCCGGGACATTAATTGCATTATTTTCTTTACAGATAAATCTTATTTGGTGGAGCCAGCATCATCAGATAAAACATAGATAAGATCAAACCTTGTCTTTAAATTCCAGATATCCTGGCTTGAGAAAATATGGAGATCAGATTACGGTGTAACTTTTAATGGGCTTCAGAGATTTCTGCCCAAGCGGGATGGTAAAAAATGTAGATCCTTCGCGATCCTGGAAGGAGCAGATACACTGTATTTGTGCAGTAGTCAGCAGTTTCAGATAAGGAACAGTGGATATTCAGGTCTGATTGCTGCTTTGCTGATGTTTTCCACATAAAAGCTGCGCTCTCCTTCAGGAAAAGGATTCGAGTCTCTTCAGCAAACATGAAAGCCAGCCCTTATACCCAGTCTAATTCTCCTTGTCGGCTTTGATCCAAAACATTCTTCCAAGCAGGAGAAGGCTGAGGAAGGGAGAGGGGAAGGAACCAGGAGGAAGATTGAATAAGGGAGCCAAGAGGCTGCTCTGGAAAATCACGGCTGAAGTTATAGGAGGGGAATTAATCTTGAGAGGCCGTATGTAGCAGTTTCATCCATCAAGCATGACACTGGTACCATTATTAGAGAAGATGGAAAATTAAATTGCAAAATTATCTGTTCTGTTTCATTGACNTTTTTTTTTTTTCCTTTCTTTCTTTCCTCTTTTCATTCCAGGCATCATTTGAGGCAATACCACTTGCAGTTGGCAGCGGGTTATTAAAAGCACCTGGCCATGAAAGGAAATCAGATCACAGGGCATGTTTGGTAGTGCTGCGGTTGCAGAGCTTTTGGTCCAAACGTGGCATGAGAAGGGGACCCAGCCGACAGGCGCTGGGTGGAGCGAGGACAAGGGGCCCCGTGCGGGCTGTCCTGGCACGCCGGGCTCCCGGGTCACCGCGGCTCTGCGGCACGGCACCGATTCCTACGGGATCATGGCCGGCTGCCAGACTTGAAGTCCCTGCCCATCTCTAAACATGGGGACACTCAATCCAGCAGGAGACATGCTGGAGACAAGAAATGCTGGCACTGGCTAGAGGGCACCTATGTTGCTATTTCTCTCCCTGATGCTCTGGTGCTCTCCACCTCCATTCCTTGCTTTTTGGTCTTTACTGTTCCCCCCCCTCACATTACCACCAGAGAGCTTTCATCCCAAATTCCCACTCCTCCTTCTTCTGCAGTTTCTCCTTTGCAACTTCCAAACCCAATACGAGACCAGTGGGAAACCAGGAATTTAAAATCAACAACTTTAAAAAAATCCCCACTGGAAACTATTTTTAAACAAGTGACCCCCCCAAAGAGCTTTTTTTTTTTTTTTTTTTTTTCAATCCAAACACAAGGACACCCCAACGTCATGGGAATCCAAGAGAAAAAGGGACTAGCAGGGAGCTCCTGCCCAAAGTTCAACAGCCCAAGCTGTGTCCCTCTCCCAAGTGATGCACAAAGGGTAAACATGAAGAGTAAAGCATGAAAAGTAGTTGAAAAAAATTAGTACCCTTCAGACACTGAGTCTCTTACTAAATCAGAGGAAGAATTTATCAAATAATGTCAGCAGTGGATCAAACACTAATAAGTGGAAGAGTTCTGGTTGGTTTCGAGTCCTAATTGACTATTATCTCATAAATAATGTAGGGAAAGAGAAGAAGCAAAGAAATGACCTAAGTATCTCTGAGTTGTGCTGGTGGAAAGATCAATTCATAATACTGAGAAGAAATGTAAATAAATTGTCCATCTTGGTGGGAACTGAACCCTGGGGTTCCCATGGCCTGCCATCACAAAAATAATTTCTTTTTTCTGTATGCATGCATATATACACATGCGTATATATATGTATACTTAGATGTATTTTTAATCACCTAATAGAATTTGACAGCATTTGGGGAGTGGTACTCTGGTGAAACAGCATTATGTTAAAGACTGAATTGTACGCAGCAGACAGTGAGGTTTGTACTGAAAACCCTTGTTCTCTCCCTTTTTTTTCTCTGTCTGATTTCTGGCTTTTCCTGGCTGTTGCATTGAACAGTAATTTGTAGGGGTCAAGACATACACTGTAATTCCAGCACTGTATCTTATGCTGCTACTGTTTCACTGATGGTGGAGAGTGAATTCTGTACAATAACATCAATAAATAGTAATATCCTGTTCTTGCGGAGCTCTTTGATCAGGGTTTCTCAAAGTATTTTGCAAAGGGGAAAGGCATTATGGTGGTTACACTAATGGGGAAAACTTTCAGCATCTTCAGTCAGGGGTTTCTCCCAGTCCTGAGCCCTGGCTGCTTGGCTTTTGTGGCTGCCAAACTCAGCATTGCTATGCTATGGACAGAAACCCTACAAGAATTAGTCTGAAGAGCCGCAGTTGTTTTGCAAAGGAACACGGAGGTCCACATCACCTCCAGCATAGAAGCTGCTGTCATGGGGTCCTGGGCTGATAGCCTCAGCTTTGATAGCAGAACACCTCATGGAGGGGGATGCACAGCTTCCCCCAGGGGCTAGCTTTTCTGCTGTGATCAGAAACATCCCTGAAAAGGTGAGACATACCTCTCCATGACATGGTTCGGAGATGGAGAGGCTGAGGCTAGCATTTCTTTGATTTTTGGGGGCCTGGCTTTTCTGCCATCAAGCTTGGAGGACACAACAGATCTTTTTTGCACTGATTCTCTCACAGCCATGGAGAAATTGCTGCATCCAAGTGAAGCAACATGACCTAGCAGCGCAGAACTGGTGAGGCTCGTTCCTCCTTCTCAGGCGCTGCGAGAGACTATCCCAGTGTGATCTGGGTTTCCCATCCTGGTTCTTTGCAAGTTCGACACAGCCTTCCTGGGCTGCCTGTGGCAGAAAACGTCTTCCTGACCAAGAGATGGAGATTGGATGGATGGATGGATGGATGGATGGATGGTTGGACAGTACTCACTCACACAGCTCTGCTTGCTAAGCTAGAAGGAGAGCGCAAAACCTAAGCAACAAAAATACTACAAAGAGAAAGTAATTTTCATTTTCCCATTTTTCTCCAAACCTGCACATAAGACAGACACAGCGGTGATGGTCTTATGTCAAAAACCAACCTAGCCCAGAATACAAGAAAGCATGAGTGGTGGTCAGTAGCCGGCTCTGGGGCTACTTATCTGTGTCTGTCCTGGCCTCTTCAAGTGCCTCCATCACCATAAAGAAGTCAGAAATGCCCCTCTGCCCTCACCCCAACCTCTGGTAATAAATCCAGGGAGAAGCAATGTATAGCACAAGCGAGGGACTGTGCCAGAACTGTCTCTGGAGTAGCACAGCCAGGACGACAGTACCAGGAGAACATAAATTTCAGCCTGCTCTGCCTTATACCATGAATGCTGAGAGAGAGAAATGTAATACAAGCCTCTCCCAGCCCAATTCCTGTGCCAAACAGCAGCCTCTATATCATTTGTTGGTTTATTATAAACAGGCTCCCACTGCAGTTTAGAAGCAGATATTTTTTATGAATAAACGTGGGGATTTTTCTTTTTTTTTTTCCCCCTGCGAAGCCATTGCTTGCAAACCTTCACGTGTCAATGTCAAAAACCCAAGCGCCCCTGCGAACCTTGGAGGCGCAGCGGTATGTTTGACTTCTGGAGTCGTGCGTGGGGCGCAGGGGTTATTTCAGGGTTACTCCTGGAAATCCCGCTCGGAGACTTGTTATCATTTGCCTTTCCCAGACTCGCCGGTACTGGGAGGCTCCGTAATGTTCCCTTCATAAATGATTAGCAGCAGTTTTAATGTTCATACCCACATTCCACATTCCCTGTTTACTACTTATGCGAAGGCTTTTTCCCCCCCCCCCTTCAGTGTAAACACAGTTGATCACTTTATATCCTCTGTATATTGTTTCTCAATGTGAATGAAGTGAAGCAGGCTGAGCAGCAGTCATTCAGATTATGGCCTAACGTAAACTTACAGCGGGTTGCGAAGTGTTTGGTTTTGCAAACTGTGAAAATGGCTTGAACTGTGTAATAAGAACATGGTCATATTGTTAGCACTTAGCATCTGATATTTTTTAAAAAATTAGGACAAGGATATCTTTGCTGCCTACAAATTTGATCTGTTTACCTTGCTTTTTTTTTTTTTTTTTTTTGTCTTTTTAAACAACTCTCACTGGACAAATGTTATATCTGCTACTGCATAATCCAAGACAAACAAACCTGCTGTGAGCGCATTTAAAAGAAGCAGGTTCTCGCATTCAAACAAGGTAAAGAGAAAGAAATATTTGACCTTTTTGCCAAAAATATTATGGCTTACATTTGTTTTTTCTTTTCCTTTTATTAAATCACTTTTATAAACCACTCAGAAGTTTAAGTTTATTCTGTGACGATTAGTTTATGGTGTTTCTGAAGTGGATTTAGATTTGAGTGATAAAATTACAGGCCAAAATTACAACCATAATGGAAAATACTGGTTCATGTTTGGCTTTGCATACCACAACTGAAAGATTACTAGCCATTGCCAATAAGCAGGAGGAAGTAAAGATAATAGTATATCCGTTTAAAGACATGAGCTGGATTCCAGGACATGCCACAATAGATTTGTAGAAGGTGAACTGGAATATTTTAGCTGTGTTTCACTAATGGAGAAAAATCTGGCAGGTTGTAAAGAGGTAACTATAGTTCAGACACTTGATTTGTACGATCTTTCCAGGAAAAACGCAGATCTTTTAAACCCTGAAATTAAACAGCTTTCTGAATCCCAGTTCAGCTGCTTACATCACGGTGTAATTCCCTCTTTCCTTTGTGTTTTCCAAAAAAAACCCCGAGGTGGTCAGGATGTTGTCTTGGGATGGATCTTGTTTTTCAGGGGAACACTTACAAAACCAGAATGCTTTTCTGGGAATGGGAAATATCACAAGCACAGAGTGTTTGCAGCTCAGCTCGATGGTCCTGCACGATCCCAGCTGGTGCAGCGCCTCGTGGCTGTCCCAGCTCAGCCATCGGTCCCTGTCTCCCATGTACTGCCTCTTCCAGGAGGCTCCTTGCTCACAAATCCCATGGGATGCATGAGTGCCAGTTAACACCAATCGGACCTGAAGCGTCCTGGTGGCTCCTGTAGCAGGTTGGGTTCATCCTTCCTCCTTCTTCCTCTGAGGACCTGAAGCATGAAGACCTCACTAGCAATGGGCAGCAATGGCACCTCATCTTCATTTGAGGTCCCAACCCCATCCAACAAGGAGTACGCGTCAGGAGGGCTGCAGGATTCACCTCTCCTCCTTTTCCCTCTCTCTCCCTTCCGTCTTCCTTCTTTCTTCCTCTTTCCCTCACCAAAGGCCATGTTTTTTCTTCCTCTGTTGAGCTGCCGTCGCTTTGCTCTACGTGGTCACCTAGCAGAGCAGAGCCAAAAAAAGAAAGAAAAGCTCCAAACCAGAAAACTATTGTTCTGTGTGTACGCATGAGAAAACATCCTTAAAAACTTGAGCTTTCAAAGTGCTTTGGCCTCCTGCTACCCTGTTATAAAACAGAAGGAAACTAGGAGGTTTTCTGCCACAAAATGTCTTTGAAACCTCACAAATCTGAAAGTTCACCATGGACCCAAGGTGGTGCCTTTTCACTGTGCGCAAGTGGGGAGTGGGCAGGTGCCGAACGTGTGAGCGCCTGTAACTTCTCCTACCACAGCGTCTGCCCTCACGGCTCTGGAGTGAACACACCTCCCCACCTGCTTTGTGTTAATGCCCAGAGGAACAGGCGCTCCAGGGAAAGAGGGTTGTGTGCATGCAGGGGGTGGGTGGGTTTTAGTTTGAGTGGGTTTTGGGACTGGTGGTACACTGCAGCATCCATTCCTTGGCCGGCGTCTCTCTCTTTTTCTCTCAGACAGTGTTCTGGTGTCTAATAAACCACATTTATGCTATAGTTACGCTGCAGTCGTGGCGTAACTTTAAAGTCAACCAGCTACCAGGCACAAATCCATTGCAATTTAATCTTCATTATTTTGGATGCTCACGGGGCATATTGTCCAGGGCCGAAACTTCCTAAATTGGGTTTACCCAGAGTACATCCATGATGAAAATGAGCCCAGTTGAGCTCCTCAGTTTTCCACGTGTTTCCAAATTTGTGGCTTCACAGGAATTATTACACGGGACTCGATGATTCCAACCTAAATGATTCTATGATTCTATGAATTAACACAGCCCTTGGGCAAAAGAAGAAACAAATGGGTTACTCAGACTATCAGGAAGTGCTGTGGAAGAAATTCATGTTTAACAGTCCCCAGGTAAGTTTGCTTTGATGGATGTAGATGACTCAGAGTCTGCTTAGCATCCAGTTAGCTCTGGGAAGTGGGTCTCATTCTGATTGCTAATTTGCAGATGCGGAGCACCCCGTGAAAGGTTTGCTGCTGAAGCGCTGTGATGAGCGCTGGTTAAAAACTTTTCTCGGAGAACTTCGAGGAGGGTTTTTCTAAGAAAATGAGCCAATGCTGTTGAGAAACTGAAAACATTAGTGGTCTGAAAGAGTGTCATTATTTTTGCTGTAAAAATGTACAGGGTAGTTTGGCATCTCTGTCTGACATCTGCTCCTCATTGTCTTGTGCCAATGCAAACTCATCAAGTCAGAAAAGATGAAATATTCCACTCTGCTCCCAAACCCACCTCTCCTCTGGCTTGCTCTGCAGCTGTCAGCAGCTCGGCCACCTTGGTTTCATTACCCAACCGTCCCCCCCGGCCAGCCACTTCTGCTGCTGACAGTTACGCTCTGAGTCTTGCTGAGCCTGTTTAAGATGCAGTTTCCCCGTGGCTCTCCACATCTCCTTCCCTTCCAGCAGAGTCGTGTGGGACAAACCTCGTGAGAAACCCCATGTCTTAATGTAAACCCATGCCGACAAAAGCTTTAAGTTGAGAGTCTGAACTCTCCTTCCCTTCACTAGGGAAAACTAAGTAGTATCAAACAAAAATATGAACTGGGAAACCGGAGGTTCAGGCAGATGGACAGCGTAGAAATGTAACTGTGAAAAAAAGTCATAAAGGGGAAGCCAAATGAGAAGGGGGAAAAAAAGGCAAACATTGCGAATTTAAATTCATTAAAGCCTTTTGGATTTGACACAACTCTACCCAGTCCATTCTCTTAATTTTGCTTGAGATAGTGAGTGTTTTGTTGCCAGTTGGATTAACAACCTTACGGATGTGGTGATCATAAGGGGTAAAGGTTGGGAGGGGGAGGTAGGTCCCCAGGGAGATGTCGGAGGGTTATGTAGAAATCCTAGAGCAATTGGAGTTGCCAGGAGAAGAGTCTGGGGGAAGCAAGCAAGCAGGCTCAGGAAGTTAATTTGTGCTGAAGAGAAGGGCTGTGTTTTTAAATCCAAAATAAACCAGCTTTAAAACAAACCAAAGACCCAGTGGATCCAGGCTTCTGGATACAGCATTTGAAAATGTTGGCCCTGAGCGATGCCTAAACGTGTTGTAAATCCCGGTGGCTGCATACACGCATTCACGCACGCACACACACACACACACACAGAGGGAGACCCATAAAAACTCAGCTTTATGGGAGCGGAGCCTGAGCTCAGAAGCTCAAGGAAGCTGCAAGTCTCTCTGGGCCCATCTGCACAGCCCAGCCGCCTGCTGCTGGTGTACAAGCAAAATGCAGCTGCAGAGCAGCTGTGCCGAGACCCCGAGCCTTGACAGGCCCCACGGATAGCCCAGGTCTGAAGCATCTGCAGAGCATTGAGGGTGCATGCCAGGGTGGGAGTTGCGGAAGGACCATCGGCCATGCTGAAACCCTGTGAATCCAGCAACTCTTCACACTCCAAGACTTGCAAGGGCACTCAAAGTCCTTGCCTAGCACCTGAACCCACTCACTCTCCTGAGCAGCACAGGGCTCTCATTAGCTGGGACCAGCCTGAACCTGCTTGGTCGCTCCCTCTACCCATCAGAGAGGTGAGCCAATCCCATCATCACGGTAGGTGGGGTTTACATTCCCAGGGTCTATTTCTACTAGCCCTGAGCATCCTTTTTGACTTTGCTTTGGCCACAGCTGGTTTTCTTGGGAAGGGACCCTTGGATGGTGGGCTGCTGCACAGGTATTTCTAGTTCCTCGTCTTTATTGGGCTCCTGGCTGTGCTTCCAGTTCAAGTCATGCTTGAGTAACACCCTTGATTGCTTCAATTCTTCATTTTTGTTATCTCCAGTGTTGGCACCTGGATTTAAACATGGCTCTGTCTCCTGAACTTGGATATTCTTGTCTTGATCAAGATCCTCTCATGGGCTCTGTTCCCAATATGCTTTGAAAGCTGGTCCAGGCATGCAAGGGCACTTAAAACTGTGCCCAAAAGGTGAGCCTGGACTTAAGTGTGGGTTTATGCCTAGTCTCAGCACATACTTAAGATGACAGTATGGCTTGCAGAGCTTCATTCAGGAATTCTCTGGGATCATTACACTGCTGTGTATTTGTTTTGGAAGGAAGAAGGTATTGCTTGAGATGCCTCTACCAGGATCAATTTGACTTCTTTGCATGCCCTGGCCATGTGTGCAGACAGCAGCCTGGGGTTAGGAATGTACAGCTATGAAGTGCTGAGGTATATTTTAAGACCTAAGCTTTGGGGAGCCAAACTATTGAGCTCCTCTCTTGGCAGAGAGCTCTTTGATTTCAGATTTTTCATGGCTGCCAGCATTTATCCTGGTCTGGGCTTTTCCATGTTCTTATTTCCATGTTGTCGGTACTGTTTCTGAATTGCAGTTGAAAAGTGCAGTCTTCCCCCAAGACTTGCAAGCAAACCAGCAAGCTGTCTATTACTTCAAACTGGAATATGTCCCAAACCTTTCACCACTCATCTCAGGGTATTGACAGCTCCAAGCGTTTTCTCTAAACTGTTGATGTTGTTGGTATGGTTGTGATATTTTCTCCTTGGTCTTGAACTGCCGTGTTTCATTTCTTTGTTTATATAAGCCTCACAGTGTTCATTAGGAAAGTCTGGGCTGGAAAAAAATGTCTTGTGCATAAAGCAGATTGTTAGGGGGAAGGAAAACCAAATTGAAGGCTATGGTGTGGTGGATCTATGCAGTACGATTTACACAATAGCAAGTTTTCAGAGTGTTGGTGGATAGGTCTGGAGTTGGTGCTGACTTAGCAGGGTGCACAAGGCTAGCAGCTTCCAGTCCCTTATCCGTGCAGCTGGAGAAGATCTCTGACATCTGGAAGGTGGGTTGCACTAGTAGGCCTGATGACTGTAAGTCTTGGAAGACTTTGCAGTGAATCTGATGTGTCTGGACCCAGGGTGCTGGCTGAATGTGAAGGCTGTTTGTGTGCCCTCTGCTTGCTACATGCGCTGCGTGATCCCTGTACCCTGGGGTCTGAGTGGGAGCGCTGGACAGGTGCTTTGTATCCCAAATGAAGAAGTCTCAGCTCCCAGTAGTCCTAAACCACCTCCTAGACTGTTTTCTAGGTCTGTGCTTGCAGCTGGTGCCCTGATGTTGGGCAGACCAACCAACTGCCAGGCGCTTCCTTGAAGGGCTGTTAAAGCAGAGGTGTAATGTCCAAGCTGATGGTCACCAGAGTCTGTCCAGCCTGGAGGTGGGAAAGGGGCAGTTGTGCCTTGTTGATGTACCCAGAGCAACCCTGGGAGTCATACCCTGCTCAAAGCCCTTCTCCAGGCTTTTACATGGCAGAGGGACTTCCCTCAGTTTGTCAATAACCCTCTAAGGGCTCTGAGTGCTTTCAGAGACTTTTTTTTGTGTTAAAGACAGCATTTGCTTAGGTATTTCCCTTCTGCTCCATAGGGGCCACTTCTGACATCCCAATTACCTATTGAGGGGTTAAGTTCCCTGTCTGAGATGCTGATTTCATTACATCCCTCGGCTATAAACACTGTGTGCTGCGGCACTGACTAATTACTGGGTGTTATTGGCAGATGGAAAAGTGTGTGCATGGGCCAGGAGATCAATTCAGCCCCTTGCTCTTTGCCAGCAAGTCAGTTATCTTCATCTCAAGTGATTTTTATTTCACTTCTTAATCTTATTTGTAAATGCGATCCCCTGATGATGACACAATGTATAAAACCTTGGCTTGCAGCACAATGTTGCTGAGATGAAGCTGGAAGGAGCTCCAAAATGAATAAGCTATTTTAAACATGAACTTAAAATCCTCCTTCTTTATTTTCTCTCCATTTGGACTTACTTGGGCTAAGTGCATGAATGAAAAGGGGACATGTCGCTTTGTGACTTAAAGGGGTGGACAGGGAAGCAGGATGAAGAACCAGGACCTTGGTGAAAGGTCCCAGCTCTGCTGTTTTCCCAAGTGCTCCTGAAGGGGTCACTTCTCATTTATTCCATGTCTCCTGCTTTTTCTGTAAGATTTAGTCAAAATTTAGATCTGCCTGCGAGAAGTTTGCAAGGGTGATAGAGACAGTTGCTCCAGCTCTTGTTCATCTTGCTACTGAAATACTCTGCTGTAGCTTGAGATGATTAAATGGGAAGGAAGGATTTGGTTGAGCCTGGTTGGTCCTTAGCTTCCTGTGAGGATGTGTTTAATTAGTGAAGCTTATTTATACCTACTTCTAGATGGTTAAATGCATATTGAGAGTGCTATTTCCATCTTCAGAGAAGTTGAAGTAATGCTTTGATTCCAGTGGGAGCGATGTACACCTGCTGTTATACACACAGCCGCCTGGGAAGATCATGGAACTCCTAGAGCCTCCTAGAAGCTATGCTAAGGCATGTGGAGGGCAGCCTCAAGACAGCCAGCATGGCTTCACCAAGGGTGAGCCCTTCCTGACCATCCTAGTGGCCTTTTATGATGGAGTGACTACATCAGTGGGACATGGGAAGAACAACGTATGTCATCTACCTGGAAATTCTGTAAGGTCTTTGACACAGTCCTCCACAACATCCTTATCCCTAAATTGGAGTGGTATGGATTTGATGGGTGGAGTGTTTGGTGGATGAGGAACTGGTTGGATGGTCACATCCAGAGGGTAGTGGTCAGTGGCTCAATGTCCAGATGGAGATCAGTGACAAGTGGTGTCCCTCGGGGGCGTCCATATCGGGACCAGTACTGTTTAATATCTTCATCAACAACATACAATGGGATCGAGTGCACCCTCAGCAACTTTGTGGACAACACCAAGCTGAGTGGTGCAGTTGACACACCTGAGGGAAGGGAAGCCATCCAGAGGGATTGGGACAGGCTTGAGAAGTGGGCCCATGTGAACCTCATGAGGTTCAACAAGGCCAAGTGCAAGGTCATGCATGTGGGTTGGGGCACTCCCTGATATCAATACAGGCTGGGATGTGAAGGGATGGAGAACAGCGCTGCTGAGGAGGACTTGGGGGTATCGGTGGATAAGAAGCTGGACATGAGCTGACAATGTGCACTCGCAGCCCAGAAAGCCAATTATATCCTGGGCTGCATCAAAAGAAGTGTGGCCAGCAGGTCAAGGGAGGGGGTTCTGCCCCTCTACTCCGCTTTGGTGAGACACCACCCAGAGTACTGCATCCATCTCTGGAGCCCTCAGCACAGGAAAGACACGGACCTGTTGGAATAGGTCAAGAGGGGAGAGCCACAAAAATGATCAGAAGGATGGAACACGTCTCCTATGAGAACAACCTGGAGAAGAGAAGGCTCCAGGAAGACCTTATTGCAGGCTTTTGGTACTTAAAGGGGGCTCATAAAGATGGGGACAAATTTTTTAGCAAGATCTGTTGCAATAGGAAAAGGGTAATGGTTTTAATCTAAAAGAGGGTAGATTTAGATTAGATATAAGGGAGAAATTTTTTACAATGAGGGTGGTGAAACACTAGGATAGGTTGCCCAAATAAGTGGTAGATGCCCCACCCCTGGAAACACTATGGTCAGGTTAGATGGAGGCTCTGAGTAACCTGATTGAGTGGAAGACGTCCCTGCTCATTGCAGGGGAGGTTGGACTAGGTGACCTTTAAAGCCTTCCAACCCAAACCGTTCTATGATTCTACACAGCTACCTCTCTTGATCTAGTTTTGATCAACAGGGACTTTGCCTCATCCTCACCTGCAGCCCTGTGGTGGTCTGCTCAGGTGAGCAATTATCTTCAACTTGGCATAGTGTCTCTGTACGACTTGTCAATATTCGCATGTATTTCCCCATGATGGGCACACAGGCAACTAACTTGCACACAGCTGCTGTTACACCAGATGTATGGATAGAGCTTCTCGGAGCTCAGTGCTCCTGCCTGCTGGTGATGAGGCATGGGAGTCCCCCAGGCATTTCCTTGGAGGGGGGGGGGTCAGCTCGGGGGGTTTCAGGCTGGAGCTGCTGCTGTTGGGCAGCAAGGCTAAATGACACCCATGGATGCATCCTAGACAGAACAGTTGTTGTGTGTAGCCATATGTGGGATCTGCTCTGTGTCGGGAAGGGTGTGCAGAGGGGATCCTGCCTTGCAACGTGGAGGGCATGGGGGCAGGATTGTAAGATCCTGGAAACCCCTCCCCCCCAGCCTTTCTCTGAATTCATGTCCAGATAGGACTGGGAGATAACTGCATCCACCATCCAACTGCTAGGATTTCCTCAGAGCATGAGAAACAGACTTTTTATGCCTCTGACCTTGATCTAAGTTTGTTTCCTTTTAAGCTGCTATTTAAAGTGGGGGGGGGGGGGGGGGGGGGGGGG
>VZSF01005362.1:8044-75712 GCA_013398295.1 Chionis minor | reverse complement strand
GTGGTGAGGGGGGTGGTAGTGCAAGAGAAAGAAGGAAAGTTTGATTTCTTTAATGTTCATGGAAGCAAGCGATTGATAACACTTGTAAGAGCCAGGCAGAGAGCCAGAGGGATACTGCATAAGGCAGCTTTGCCAGTGAAGTACAGCGCTGCTGGCTGGGGATGCAAAGCTCTGCTTGTTTACGAATCCAGGCCACCCTTTGAGGCGCTTTTGCCAATTGCTTCAGACTGGGGGGAGTGTTGCGCACTGAGCTGTACGAGCTGAAAAAATGCCCACCAGGGACTGGGTCAGGACCACCGGCTTCATGGTCCTTTCTAAAGTCTGCAGGCAGATGGCTTCCCTGCTGGGAGGCAAAAGCATTAACTCCTTCCACCTTGACTGCTACTTTCATGACAGCTTTGGCTTGGGAGGGAAGTTGAGGGGGTTTTTCTTTTTTTTTTTTGCTTTTTTTAGGAAAAGAGGATAAATGCGTGAAAAAAAATCAGTGTTGTGTTTTTATTTGAGTAGAAAATAGTTCTTATCACAACTCTGGGAAACTATTGTTCTGATTTTTATAAATACGCTTGTATTCCCCTTGACTTTTTTCCTCTCCCTCCCCACTTGCTATCTCCCCTGCTGTATGCCCTTGGCTGCTTCCCAGATGCTTCATGATGCAAGAGAAGATAAGCTGCTATAAGGAACAAAAATCAGGGGTGCTGCATATCTCGCACTCCCCTAAATCAAGTCCTTGCCTGGAAATCCCCATACATCCATTGTAAAGCCCCATGATTTCCACTGAGACATAAATGATCCCAGCCACCTTCTCTTCTGGATGGAGACTTGCTGATCAACTTGGGGATGGGAGTCTCATGTTTCTGCCTTCCCGGGTGCACTCCTGCCCATGACATCTGAACAAAGCCTGGGTAACCTTCCTGGCAACTGCTCTTGGCCAGGTGCCTTTTGCTGACGGCTTTCATTGTGCTGGGCAGGGCCTGAAGGTTAGAGGGGAACCGGAACCAAGAGCCCCCGGGCACAGCAAGATTTCCAGCAAAGATAAGAAATTCTGAGCTTGAGAGAGTGGATTTTCAGTGTTTTGGAAAGTGAAAACCCCAATGCCTTTATGGTGTTTTGAAGGCACTTTTTCTGTAATGCTGTGGACCATTGATTGGGGGTGAGAAACTTCAAGGATATTTGAAAAACAGGAGAGAGAAATCCCGTGTCATGCTGTTTTCAGACTTTGGCCCCAAGGATTTGATTTTATTCTTCTGGTGACTCACAGCATGACACTGGCTCTGTTCTCCTTCCTTGCAAAGGAAGCAAATAAGGCTGGTAATCTATCTTAAATATATTTTAACATAACAAATCAGGTTCCCTTTTGCAAAAAAGTGTAATAAGTTCTTTGGGTGGAAGGTGCTATGTTACAAAGTCAAGCAGATTCAGAGGGTGTAAATGACTGCAATGGGACAAGGTTCCTAAGGACCCCTTAGCAATCAATCAACTGGACCTATGACTCCTGCTGCAAGGCTTGGTGTGGTTGCCCTTCAACATCCTTATGACCTAAGGCTTCTTGGGCAGATAGGAAACACCTATAGGCCAGTTTTTGGGGACTCTTGTTTGCAGACAGTGGAAGCAGATGGGTTTGCAGAAAAGTCTCATGCTCTGTTTGTAGCACGTGGAGAGTAACAGGGCTGGAGAAAGGAGCCAGCAGAAGGCAGTGATACAATGGCAGTTGGTTGGGAAGCCTGGGCAGTGAATGTTAGATCCCTTTCCTTGCAAAACCTGCCAGGAGGAGGAGATGTTTTATGGAGAGAGGAGGAGGGGAAGAGCTGACCCTGGCTAATGCTGTCACGCTGCAGTGCCTGCTCTGTGTTAAGGGAGTGAGGAACGGTTACGTTGCTGCCCAGCTCACCCACAGCACTCTGCCTTGCCTTAAAAAAGGCAGAAATCTAAATCCCTGGGTAACTTCAAAGCAAGTCAGGGAAGATTAGGCTTTTTCAGAGTCAGGCAGCAGATGAGCAAGAGGAGGGATTTTGAGGCTCAAATGCTGCTGAGGACCCTTAAGACCTTTCTCTGAGGAGGAGGGAGGAACTAACCCCTCTGGTTTAAAGATGCTTGCACCAGATCAGGACCCCATGGCCTGTGTTACCCCCTGCTTTCTCTTTCCCAAGCTGCTGGCTCTTACTTCCTTTCTAGCTGCTCCCTGCTCCTCTTCATTAGCAGCTCTCAGCAGTGCAAAGGAATCGTACTCAGAAGTATGAGTTCATCTGCTAAAACTTTGTACTGACGCCAGCGGGTCAGTCACTTTGCAAAAAGAAACTTCCCTTCGAGAAACACTATCCCTTTTGAGAAAAGGCCAACAAACCAGAAAAACAAACTATCAAAAATACTGCCTTGAAAAACACTCCTTAACTTAAATCTGTTCCTGGTCTTGTCCAGTTGGATGGCTGTTAGTATAAGCAGAGCCTCCTGTGCTCTTGCAACTCTGCCAATGACCTACAAACCTGCTTCTGTTGGGTGACTTAACCTGGCCACCCTGTACGAAGGATGGGCAGCAGTTTCTGGCAGAGGCAATTGCAAGTCGTGCACAGTTCCTGTCCCCTTAGAGAAGCACATATGCTGTGTGAGTTACTGACCACGTATATGCACCTCTCACCTCATCTTGGCTTTGGTCTGAGGACTGTCTGGGGACACCAGTAGTTACCAGCAGATTGCTACCACTAGAGGTGTTCATGTAGGCTTCTGGCTCTCACCCTTGTCCCTAGGACCAGGCTGTTTCTAGGAAAGGACTCAGACTATGAAAGTGACCCCAGCCCAAGTTGATACAGAGCATGCATAGCCTTGTCTCATAGCAATACCAGGTGCAGCTTTCAACCATTTCTCATCAGGTGTGAGATGGTTATGTGTGGAACCCAGTGCCTCCTTTGAAGGAGTCGTGGTTTCAGCTTGCTCCTCTTGCAGTTCCTGAACCCTAGGAAGAACGGCACAGCCTGGCTGACATTTGGTTTGAAAAATGTAATCCTGCACCCTCATGTCTCAAACCACCCAGACCCTAAATCCCAGAGTTTCTTCTAGTGTGTGTCACTTTATTTCCTCACCAAGTCCTTTCATTGCTGGAAAAGGTTTTTCACATTGAGCAGCAGCGAAAGCAGCTGAAATGTGTTATTCCTGTAGTGAAATAATGCTTTCCTAATCTCAGCATCTTTTTTTAAGCATCTCCACATGTAGCGCACTTCCAAAGCAATTTGAGTCCAAGGCACAGCTGCAGAGAGTACTGAGAAAGGTTTAACTGCTGGCACACTCCAGGACTGTGCCTCTCTGTGTTGGACACTAAGAAACTAAACCAATTACTCGTCTGCCCTTCTGCTGGAGTGAAATTTTTATTTGTGTTTATTGCTTACTTCCTTCTCCTGAACAGAAGACAAATGCACAAAGTGTGTGGAAAGAGGGGCAGAACGTGTTTTAAGGAAGAGCGCAGGGCGAAGGAAGTGTTGGTAGCATCACAGCATGCTACCTTGGGTTGGTAAGTCCAGCCTCATCAGAAAATCTCCAGCTCAGAAGTGTGGGAGATCCAGAGCAGCTGCAGATTATGGGGGCTCAGGCAGTGAGCTGTCACATACCAGTGGCTACACTGGGCTAAAGGCCAGGGCTTCCTAACCCTCTGTGACAACTTGTCCATGTGGGCAGTCAAGTGCCATGAGAGGTAACCTTGCCCATGAACTTCTTGATAAAGCACAACTTGTTTTGCTCTTTCTCACCAGAGTCTTCACAGGCCTCTGAGGAGCTGTGTGTTGGGGAAGAGCTTGTATTTCCAATTGCTGATTGAGGATCTGGGAAAAAGTGGAGGTGGGCTTTCTGCTTTTAAGGCCACTGGCTTTCAGTCAGGTCTCCTCGGAGATCCACCCCCCAAAACCTTCCTCTCTGCCAGACACACTCAGCTGAGTCACGCTAAAAGCACTGCTCTGGATTGAGCTTCTTACATGGGCAGAAGGAGGGGAATCATGACCTTGGGCTTGAGACCAAAGCCTGCAGCTTTGCCAGTTGCCACAACAGAAATCCAGACTTCAGGTGTTTAGTGTCAGAGTGGTTGTCTGCATCCCTGCTGATGGTTGCTTCTTGCTTTCTATGCTTCCTCTGGCAGGTGACCCATAGGTAATCCTCTAACTTCTTTTCCAAGAGGAAGCTGAAATGGTCACCAATTTTTATTCTTAACAGAGATCTGGCCATTGCCGTGGCAGAGGGCTAGTGACATGAGGCCAGATTGTTGGACTGTTGTGATTGTTAGACAGGCATTCCACCAATGACAATGTTGCTAAGATTCAATTAAGTACAATCTAGTATTCCATGCAAAGAACTAAAATAGGTAGTCTGGAAGATGATGCAGGGTAGAAGGGACCTCAGGATGTTCTCTATCCAACCTCCTGCTCAAAGCAGAGTCAGTGGTAACCTCACTAACATCAGGAAAAGCTGGATGTAATAGCATTGAAGACAGTGTTTTACCTGTTTAAAAGACAGATCAGTTGCCTCCCCCCATCTAGAAGAGATGATGGATATTTTACCTCATTTTTCCCTGACTGCCTCACAGAAAAGACTTACACAGTGGTTCTCAGGAAGCACAGAGTTATGCTTTGTCATTGTTGTCATTATTGCCCAGCTAAATTCTCTAATTCTTCCATCCCACTTCAAAGCCCTAGTTTTCCAAATATGTGGAGGAAACTTTTCAGTCTTTGCTATTCGAGTATTGCACGTAATAGTAACAATAAGAGCCAAATTAAGCTGGTTTGTTACTAACTTAGGTTGATCAGTTCACATGATACTACACCAGTCCTGTTCTTTGAGTGGATGCTCAAAGAGCTGCACAACTATTGGAGTCAGAGACTGTTCCATTGTGTCTGTGTTGATGACCAAGTGGCTTAGGAAAAGTGGTAATAGCGACACTTGAATGTCAGTTGTCTCATACACGGAGCCATCTCATGATGGCTTTTCCCCCTTTGAGGTCTTGTGGCTCACTTCTCCAAGACCATGATGATGAAGAGTACATTCTGTCTTTGCTTTGGCTACATGGTGTGTGCCACACCAAATGTGTGTGCTTGCCACACATGGGTGTGCTCAAGGCCCTTCCTTTGTCTGCTAACAAGGCTATGGGATGAATTCCACATCAGGATGTTGGTATGGAAACATTTGTTTTGAAGGGTGACTTCAAACACAGGCCATACTTGTCTGAACAGCCTCAACTCTTACATGTAAGAAAGGGGACCTGGAGCAAAATCCAGCCAGGCCAATGTTTTAATATAGCTGTCGCCTTTCATTGCTGCCTTTTCTCTTTGCTCTGCCACCTCATAAGTGGGATGCTTATGCTCTCAACTTGTCTAATTAATCTAGAATTGGGGTTTTTAAATAGAAGTTGGCCTTTATTGCTCTGGTGCAGTCCTGAAGGTGCAATGTGCAAACTAGTACCCTGAATGCTGCTTCCAGAGCCTCCTCTTAGGAATTAAGATGAAACTCTCCCATTTCTCATCCTTTTTTTGTCTAGCTGACCAAACTAGATCCTTCATGGATGAAATGCATCTTGTCCTATTACCACTGAATGGGACATGACCTTCACACCTGAGATCTGAGGTGTGTTCTCTTTCAAAGCTTCTATGAGTCCTATGAGACCAACAGATTTGTCTAGGATATTCACAGCAAGCAATAGCCACTTTTGATTACTCATCTGCTTCTAAGCTGGACAATATTTCTGATTGCTAAACACTGGTAGCTGCAAAGGACTCAGAATCAAAACGAATAAAGCCCATTAGATCTAACTTTCAGCTGTTGGAAATGAATCCTTTACTGTGCTCAACGTGTTAAAGAATCCAGTGTTTTTTCTTCTTGATAACTACTTTATATCAACCTTATCTATTAATTTGTGAGTTGTAGGCCTGTAAAGCAGTGATAAAATACAACAGGGAACACGGATTTGATCCAACATGTCCATTTATTTTTCCCCATAGGCAGAGATGAAGATACAGCAATCTTGAAAGTATGTAGCACATGCTGCTGTTTTGAGCCCAACTAGACTTTTAGTGTCAACCCTTATCCCCTCTTCTCTTTAGGCTCTTAGGCTGATGTTGTATATCACAATCACACTTAAATCTATAGGGTACCACCTCATTTGTCAGTTGCCACAAAGCATTTTTGCTGTCAGCGAGGATGAGGTCCGTATTCAAGCCATGATCGAACCTTGGACACAGAGCGTGAGCTCCAGTGAATATTCCTGTCAGTACATGGATTAGAGTCTTCTCTAAAGCACCTCCTGCCAAGGGTCTGATGTCATCTGTCTTCTCAGATCAGGGAAATGCCGTGAATTCAATTTTTACGATGAACAAATCCCTTTCTGTGAGAGCACTCAGGCTTGATACCAAGAATTCAACTGATTATTTTTTTCCTTTCTCCCCTTCCCCCCCATCCCCACCCTTATGAGGTAGATGCTGGCATTTACTGTGGTTATAGCGTATATGAGGAGATGCTGATTTATATCATGATAGCCTCTCAATAGATAAAACTTCCTAGAATAGTGAGAACTGGGCCCTGGTTTGAGAGTGGGAATTTACAGTATTGAAATCTGGAGGATACTATGGATCCCATCACTCATTCGGTAGCGGGCATATGCATCCAGTTGGGCTTAATACCAAGATCTGAGCTACAAGTATTCCTGCTTCAGGTTAGGCTGCGCCTCAGGCTTTGACAAAATGACAAAAAAAATGACATAGTTGGAGCATAGGTATTGTTTTTTGTGAAAGCTAGTGCCAGTGCCTCCAAACCTATGGGACCTCTGTCTCAGGACCTGTATTGACACCTGCGACCACAATTAAAAAAACTTAAATTCCACCCAAAGCTTATTGCTTGACTTCTTGCTACATAACAAGTTGGAAACAAACATGAAGACTTACATGAAATCCAGACCCAGTTCTTTGTAGCATGGTGTGGAAGATGGAATACATGCTAACTCTTGGATGTCTAAGCCAGCTGTACCCAAACACATGCAAGATCCCCATGGATCTGGGATATGACTAGAAAGCCCTTTGAAAGCATGCATCATGGATTTATTTTCTCTCTCTTGCTGACACAACCCCAGTAGACCAGATGCGGACTCCTAGTCTGGCAGTGACATCCCTAAGGTCACATAGGAGGTCAGTGCATCGCCAGGTACCAAAGCAGGTTCTCAGTCAGTGTCTCCAGAGCATCTTCAAACCCACCTGAAAGCCTTTCCTGGGAACACACACATGACCCTTCTGTAAAACTCATCAGTTCTAGGGGGTTCATTCCTCTTCGGGAACAAAAGAGTTTAATCTGTGTTGCTTTTACATTGTTTGTCGCCTTTTATCCCCTTGGTACTTTATTCTCTTGAACTCCTAGGGTCTAAATTAGGCAGAATTGCCAGCTGACAAACCTCTCCTGAGCTTTCTTGGGAATGCAGCTCATGTTGCCCCATTCAAGCTGACTTTAAACTGTGTAGCTCAAGGACTGTTGTGACAGCACAGCATTCGATGTGAGCCAACGTTAAGCATATATCTAGGTCCTTAAAGGGGATTTACAGTTCATTTGCGTTTCTGCACTGGGGATAACTCTACTGATTTATATCTAGCCTATATATGTTGACGTAAGCTACAGCCTCGCTGAGCATCATGAGATGCTTAGCATTGATGATGGTGGGTTGCATGTTTCCAGGGGAAACCTGGCTCACAGCACCTCAACATCTAGGCATGTCCTTACTTCAGGTGACAGGTACAACCTCACCCAGCGCTCAAAGTGTTGCAGTGCTGTAACTCCCAGCTCAGTATGTGGTTTGGTGACAACCATTTAAGAGGGACTTAAAATCTATTTTTAAGGGGTGTTGCCAAATACTAAGAATCAATTTTCAGTGTTTTTGCTCATCTCCTCATGAAGGGAGTTTAGGAGAACCTGGACTTCTGCTGAAGTCTTAGTAACAGCTGCTGGAAAAATACCAAAATACCATTTTATAAAATAATCCTCCTGTATTCCTTCTGTCACTGTTACCAAGCTGAATTAAACCAGGAATGTAGGCCTTGATTCAGCAAAGCACTTAAACAAGCGCTCACATTTTAGTGAGCACACTTGCCATAGGCAGTTTCTGTTCCAATGCATTGCTCTTGTGGCCTTTCCAAAGCATTATTAGTTGCTTTTTAGAATATACCTTTTGAAAAACTCTTTCTCCTTCCATAGCATGTAGTCATTGATCTGATAATCCTGCCTTCTGCAACAGAGTAGGTTGCAGAAATGCATTGTAAGAAAAGATAAGTGAATTTTGGGAGTGTGTTCACTGAAAATCGATTATTTTTTTTTTAATAGGAGACTGAGTATTTGTTACACAGACTTAAATTTGACAGGTGGTTTGACTATAATAACCAAGACATTGCCGAGAATGGAAAGCATCTTTGCAGAAATTTTGCCGTTTGGATAACTTTCATCTGGAAATTGATATAACTTTTAATGGGTTAAATCAGAGTAGAGAAATAATTTAGAGGTTAAATAAGATGAAGCCAGCCTTCAGTCAGGCTATAAGTAAAATAATTTTTTTCCCTTTTTTTCTTTCCTTCCTTTCCTGACCAACCTATGATTCTCCAGACTCTTGCTCTACGTGGTGGTTGCTGCCCTGATTTTGTGCAGTGTGAGGTCTGAGGAAGCAGCTCGTAAGAAATTGCAAAGTAACTTAGGATGAAGCAATGTTATTTGTCATAATAATTACTAATCCCTTAAGAAAGCAGAACAATGTTTGGATTGGATGTATGGAAAGATTAAAATTTCAGCCTGCACTTGAGTTTAATTCTCTTGATTACAAGGCGTTTGTTAGCAGACTGTAAAAAGTCGTTTGTAATACTTTTCCATCTGCAGTGTTTAGTGTAGAGGACACTCAAAAAGCTAGTTTTTCCTCGAGCAGACCCTTCCCTAACTGAATACCCACCCAACCGCTGGAGGGAATGCCCTCATCGGAAACAGTTAATCCTTCCCGAAACAAAGCCTTCCTTTCCTTCTTTTTTTTTTTTTCTGCCTCTTTTTCAGCCGCTGCTATGCAGTATCATGTCCTATTGTATTATGTTATCATATCTTGTCAAGTCGTGGCACGGTATAAAGCAGCTTAATGCGGTGGAAGGAATGCGATGCTATCTGAAGCCAGCATCTACAGTAATCCCCTCTTGTCGTCTTTCCTTCCTGCAGCCTCTTCAGTGCATTTTGCACAAAGTGGAATCGATCAAAGCTTCTCATTTTCATATCTACATGGTATAATGTTACCTAAACAAGGAGAAAAACCTGTGTGTGAGATATCAAAGAACAGACCTAGTTCCCAGAAGTCATACCCAGTATTTTTGTTGGACCATCGGTGCCTGCCGCTAGCCAGAGAAACAGCTTAAGCCACAATGCTTAGATTTTCCCTTTACATAGATTTGAAATGTGTCAAACATTTGTAGTGCCTAAATCCTCATCTTGTTTCCATTGACTTTGACAATGAAAGTGTGATCCTTTATAAAAATCTGGATGGTTTGCAAAAACTTTAGCCAAATCGGCATAGGAGTTTCAAACCTTTCAAGTCTTTTGGGAGAGGGAAGGGAAACAAGCAACTTTTAAGATTTTTATTTCAGACCAGTTTCTCCCATAAACATTTCTCAACTGTCCACTTCTACTTTAATTGCACAGGAATTTCAGTGACATCTTCACTTCCCAGTAAAGTGCACAGGGAGGGATGCCTTATGTAACTTCCCTGCCTAAGTTGCATAAAAATCAGTTTTGCCAAGAAAGCGAGTGCATTTTCCACGCATTTGAAATCTCAGATCAGTTTATATGGTTTTTGTTTCACTCACTGGACCTGTTACCGTATTTCATCCTTAGTGGTTGAACTTCTCCTTATTTCTCCTTTTGGTGTCAAGGATGGTAAGAGGAGAAGAGTATATTCTAGTCTGGTTTTTTTTTAGTTATAAAATCAGCACACTGAAGTCCTGGCCCAGGTGGATTATAAACTTCAGAGTAAAGCAGGTCCCATCTCTGTTGTGTATTTGTACAGCACCTAGCACAACAGGATTCTGGCAGGTAACTACAAGCATTACGTTAATGCAGGTGATGACAAAAGGGGCTTGTCCTGGGTGAGATATGATTTCCCTTCTGCCCACTTCCAAATATCTCAAAGCTTTGCCAAAAATCTCTATTTCAAAGAAAACTAGGATGTCATATTTAAAACTTAGAGAGAGAGAAAGCTGTGGTTGGAGGAGGTAAATTAAGGTCAACTTAAAAAGAAGGAAGAAAACCACAAACTTCTCAGCTGTCTGTGTGCGTGTGTACATGTAGATCTGATATTGCTGCCTGGATAATGAACCTGTCCTAGGAAGGGACTTCAAGAGTTGTATTCGACTTCCCTGAAATAACCTTACAAGATGCTGTGTAGTGTTCCCAAGTAATGCATCCTCCCGAGTGTATCTGTGGATGAAACATTAAACCTGTGCTGTCAGAAGAACAGTATGTGCTTTCTAGACACAGGAAGGCTCTCATCTGTCCTTGGTTTTTCAATTCAGCACCAGTATTTCAACTGTGTTTTACCACCAATTCAATCTACCATGTTAATACCTCAGGACTAGCAGAGTCCTGCTGGTCCTTCCAGCGCGATGCCTCCGCTCTGGCGGTACACAAAAAGCTCTCCCTTTGGCTCTCTTCATCCCCAGGGTAAAGGGGTCCAGTGCCTCCAGCTGTCTAGCTTTTACAGGGATGCCATCAGGCCAAAATGGTGATGGGGACTGGGGGAGAATCAGCTCTGCAAAGCAGTTAGCTCTGATCCCACCTGCTGTACAACTGGATGGGATTTACGCGTTGCCTGAAGCCAGGCTAAGACAAGGCCACCTGCGGAAAACCAGAAGCTTGTCTGCCAGGTCCTGGGCCACAGTTCAATATAGAATGCAAACAGAATTTCTCTAGTAACATTATGGACATTTCTTGGCAACCTGGTGGTGTCAAATACCCTGACTTTTTTTTTCCCCCTGGAATAATTCTCCCTAGATCAGTCCAAGTCTTCCAAGCTTGAAGGACAGCTTCAAGTTGACTGTACGGCATCAAACACTCAGCCGATCTCCTTTCTGCAGCAGCTTTCCCTGCATAGCTGTCGTGTGAGCCCAATCGCACGCATGTGGGAGCGTATGCGCAGGGCAGAGGTGTGCAGCACTTGGATGGTGTGGTCCAGCAGCTGAAGTCATGCTTGTGGTATCGCAAATATGGGAGTCAAAAACTGTTTAAAGAGTTTCCAAGTCAAACACTTGAGCACATTTTGTAGCCTTTGAAATACAGCTGGCTGAAAACTCCTGACAGTGTGATCTATTAGGCTGTGGAATAGTTTCCCCAGGGAAGTGTTGGAAGAGCTATCATTTGAGTCATTTAGTGCTGAGGGGAATATACTATAGGGAACAATCCCTCATTAGCTCGACTAATGGATCTTTCTGCCTCAAATTCTAGTGCTCCTACCAAAAAAAAAAAAATCCATTGACATCTTCTTGTTCTTCCATATGCTCAAATTGGCAGGACTGTGGGGCCATTGGCTACATTTTTTAGCTTTTGTTTATAAGGCATACAAATTTATCAAAGGGGGGGGGGGTTTCATGTGTCAGGCAAAGTGTGTAATGTCAAGAGCAATCTAAAGAAAACAGTCACGGGGATAAATGAAATGCACATATGTTGTTTTCTAAAAAGCAGGGAGACATGTAGATCCTTCTTGAGAAGCTCTATCCCTAAGCAAGCTTCGGGACATGAAGACAAGACAGGCAGCTGAGTCAAACCGAACCTTGAGTTCACTAGTCACTGGTGGACAGCAGCTCTCTGGGCTTGGCGGGTGTACTTCCAGTACATCTCATACTCCCTTTGGACTTGCTCGTTCAATAACACAATTAGACACTGTTTCCTTTAGAGCAAGTGTAGTATGTCCTTTTAGTCATGTGTTGTCTCACATTAGTCGTTCTCATGCACTGGGTGTGAAAGTATCCCAGGGCTGGTCCTCTGGCACTGGGTGAGGGAACATCAGCATGGCAACTTTGAGGACTGGGAGGCCACTCTTTTGATGACAACTGCTTCCTTTGCTCATGATCTTCCTATGTAATCTTGGGGATGCCACTTAGATCTTTGAGATTGCTGTAATGGGTAATTTGCTGCCTACTGGCCTGGCAGGCTGGATCATCACTGACTTTGTGTTATCAATGGAGAACATGGGAGATGCCTCCCTAAACCTTATTGTTGAGACCTAGCATGACTATTTTGGCCTTTCTCCTATGAACTGCACAAGTTAGCCAAGATCTGGTCACTTCAGAGAGAACCAACTCACTCGTTGCTTCCTTGACTGCAGCCACCATAGGTGCATTGGTGGCAGTCTGGCCTTTCAGAGGAGGGAAGTTAATACTGCCATAACTCTAGAATTTGTAGTGGATTTGGTTAAGGGCTATTTTTTTGGATGAAGCAGCCTTGGCTTCCCAATGTTTTGAATATTTTCCAACAATGATGATTTTTCCTTCTGTGCTTCTTTTTTTAACATTATATTTTCCAAGTGGACAATCCCAAAGGTGGCCAGTTTAAGCGGGGCGGGGAAGAGTCATAGAGATATTTTAAATGTGATGTGAATTTTATGCCAGAAAGTGTCTTTTCCATATTTATAAGCCCCTGTCATCCCCTCTCCCTCCGCCTCCTCCTGCTTAAAAGGAAACTCCATTACAAAGGCAGGAAAGAACATCAAACGAACCTCGCTTGGCAGCCATGTCTATATGTGAAATTACTGTCAGAGTACAAAGGAAGACTCAAGATTTAGAAGGTAACATGTGACAAGAGAATGCCGTCCTTCTCAATGTCTTTACCTTTTGTTGGTGAGAACTGGGAAGGGGTTGTTGTTGGTGCTTTTTGTTTTTAGAAAAGTCTTGCCAATTATAGAAAGCCACACAAATCACTGCGAAACCCCACAGGCTGTGGGCGATTTGGCTTGCTCTAAACCATATAGCCCTGAACACAGCAACAGTGACTTCAGCAAGGTTTGTGTGTAGGCACGTGCTCACCCTTAGCTCCATCCTTCGGGAAGGTGGGTACGTGTTTGGGCCACCTGAGGAGTAACTGTTGTGTATGGTCACACAAGCCTTTGATGGAGCCGCCAGAAGATGACTCTGAATGTGCTCAGCTCGCCTTGGTTATAAGGCAAAACGTGTTTAGTTGAAGCAACCATGCATGTTTTACATGTAGCCTTTGGAATGGTTTTAAGCAAATGTGTTCTATTTCACTAGGGAAGCAAATTAAGGGTTTGTACATATTCCTGCTCTGTGAATGGAAATTAATTCATGAATTAATGTAATGGCGGTATCCTGTGCCTTGGAGAAGCTGTATGCCTCAAATCTCTTTTCATCTTGGAGATTGTTTTCATTAGCTCTATTCTTATTCACACTCTGGCAATCCTACCTTTTATGTCACAACAATACTTGTTTTCCACCCTTCCTACATGCCGTAGGAGGGCAGGACAGCAGAAGCAGAGAAGCAACACAGGTTGCTGGTACCCCAGCCCTAACCCACCTCTGCATGAACACATGGGACAGGAGAGGTTGCAACCTACTACCCTCACCAGCCTTGGCTGCTCAGGCTCTGCTCACAAATTTAGGTATTCAGGTGAATATCTAAAGTGTTTGTAACAGAAAAAATAGCAAATCATAAAGCTTGGCTGTCTCGTTCACATTTCCTACTGTGGATGGGAACATCTGCCTTGCTGCTCCTCCACCCTGCAGTTCCAAAGGAGAGCTAAGCTGGGACCAATTCCCAGACCCAATGCTAAACTTGTTTTCCATTTAAATATTTATAAAATATTTGCGTTTTTATCTGGTTTTTTTCCCTTATGTGGTACTACGGTCCATCCCCTGTGTCAGGACTTCTGCAGAAGAAGTTGGTTCATACTTTGCGTGGCTGTTAAGGTGCGACTCTCTTTTGTTCTTTGAAAGAGGATTTTCTCTAAAAGTGAGGCTTAATACCAGAGACATTTCTAATCACTCTGTCTTGAGGGCTATTGAAGTCATACGCTGTAATTAAAATGTGAATTTAACTTTTCAAAGAATGGAAGCTTTCTTTTTTGGCTGTTGTTGAAGTATTTGCGCTACAAGGTCTTTCCTCCTTTATTTTAGGGGACGGGGGTATTGTTTGCTTGGGTTTTTTTTAATATGGAGTTGGTCACAAGCTGCAAGTGACACTTGTTGACCTCACGCCAGACATTCAGAAGCACCGCACCAGCCGTATTTTGTATCGTTGGGAAAAATAATGCCTCTTCCTCCTCCTTTGAGAACAATAAAATTGAGCCTTTTTAATTTTCCCTTGTAGGATCAGAAGCCTTTGAAAAATCTGACGGGGAGGCATGTCTGCAAACCTGATTTACAGCCTGCTTTCCAGTCTCATCAGAAGTTTTCTTGAATGAGGTGCAGAAAGTGGCTGAAAGCAGGGGGGAAGGGAGAAAAAGTCTCTTCTGTGCGTGCACACACACACGAGATGGAGACACTGGTTAGCAACATAAACAAAAGGTGGGTGGTAACCCCTGAGCTTTTTTTTTGACAGCCAGTGGTGGCAGTGATGAATTTGTGAAGTTATCTAATTTTCCACTGTTTTAATTAGAGGCCTGGGCTATGAGACCTAACAGCTGGGTTCTTTGTACTGCTTTCTGTTGCCTGACAGAGAAAAATTTCTACTGTATCTTCAGCCAAGCTTTCAGTCTGACCTGAGCAAATGAAACTTCTGGGACTCATAAACTGTGGTTTCTGGGCAGATTGCTTTTTGAACTGCTCCTTAGCTATCCTAACATGCAAAGAACACAAAGGCTTACAAAGTGAATTCCCTTTGTACTTTAAAGCTAATGGTGATGCTCATTAAAGAGGTAGGAGGAGAGCGGGAGGGGAGGGAGGAATTCTCCCTGGCATATTAGAGGACTTATCAAGTGTAAAGTTTCTTCTGATCGGACACAGCAGAGTTGAGGCCGGTTGGGAAGTTATAAAGCTCGAGCCCTCAGAAGACAATGGCTTTGGTTGCAAAGCACGACCAGTTGAGCAACTTAATTTATTACTCAGTCCCTGCCAAGTGATTTTTAAAGCTTTACATTAGACTGAATGTGCATCACAGTTCATCACCCCTCTGCTTCTCAAGGCATGCACTATAACCACTTTCTTTCACTACAATCCAGAAGGAAAAAATGTCAGAGGAATTTTTAGACCTGAATTCAGCTAAGTCTTAAGCCTTTGCTTAAATCCCATTGGAGTCAAAGGAATTAAGCAAGGCTTTGACTTAAAGCACATACTTAATTGCTTTGCTGAATCAGAGCCCATATTCTGATCTTCTTCCTCAGGAGTGCTTCGTATTCAGAAATGTGTTTTCATCCTATAAAAGGCCATTGCCCCCTCTTTCCCCACCTGCTCAGCTATGGCAAACTCCTTGGGCCTTTTTTGCCATAGAACTCAAAGGTACTTGGTGACAACAAGGGTACTCAAGCCAATGCAATTCCAATAAACTAGAAAGTGATTTGATATGCAAGGAACTTAAGGAAAATAGGTCTCATGGAAAGGCAGTTGAGTAATGACCTATCACTCAAGCAGTTGTGAAAGAAGAATCCTTTGCAACACATAGGTGAAGATCTTTCAATACCCATGATTTCAGTCCTGGCTCGGACAAAAATTTAAGGCCTGTCCACATACTGCAGCAGATGAAGTGTGCAGCACAGTGAGGGATTTCAGGCCTTCCGTCATCCACACTGGGGACAAGACCATTGTCTGCTCCAGCCTCCTTCCAGCACCCATGCCTGTGCTGCTTCCCCACCAACTCCAGGAGAAAGAGCAGGGCACTGAATGGCCAACTCTTACTCTGGTCCATGTCTGAAGAGCAGCAAGACACCCACCTATATAGACTTGGTAACTGGAAGACATTTTCGTCCTCCTTGGGTGGAGGAGCACCTGGTCCTCATCCAGCTGTGCTCCTTCACCCTGGGGACAGCAGTTTGGTCTTGCTTGTGCTGCTGAGAAACGTTGACCCGTCACTACTGTTGTCTCCCTCAGAATCCCATTCCTTGGCAATATACCAAAGCTGTTCTGCAGAACCTTGCTTAGAGAGAAGCAATTATGTACACATATGTATTAAACCTTGTTGAACACTGGGGATTTTGGTCAAAATCATATCAGCTATGATGATGTCTCTGTTTTGCTGGAGGCACAGAAACTAAGTAGTGGGTAGTGACCAAAGTGAGAGTGAACTTGGTCAAAGGCTATGATGGAGCATGATATTGGCCACAAGTGTCAGTTCAAAATTTTTACAAGAGCACAATGACTTCCAAGAAAAACTTTTCTTTGCAATCTGATGGGAATTGGGACTTCATGGCAATGTGGTCATACTTCATTCTGATGTCATCACAGTGGTTTTCCCCCATAAGTTTAGATCCTGTTGTATCAGATGAATTCATCGCTACAGAAGGGCATTTGGAGTCTGCTGATTCATCTTGTGTTCAATGGGAAAGGAGTGAGAAGGGAGGTCACAGTGCTCCTCTCTTGCGGGAATCTTTGTTTCCCTGATGTGCAAAGTGAGGCTCCTTCTCATGTGCACTGACTCTGCTGCTTTGCCTTCAAGGGCAATAGGAGAGGCTGGAGAAAAGCCTGTTGTGAACTTCCCTGTAAACTGGTGTGTGGATTCCTCCCATGAAAAAGAGGAGATAAAGATTTAATCTCAATCCAGTTCAGAAAGGTCTTGGACTCACAAATCCCTCTCTCATGGACAAGCACTGGCTGTACTGAGCAAAAGTTCTTGTTTTCTGCCTTCATGCCTCTTTGGGTTTGTCCTGTGTAGTCCTCATATGTTAGGTGTGATCTGGGCACAGCTGTGCCCATGTGGAGGCTTTGGGTAGAAAGTAGGGATTCTGTCTATCCTGAGTCTAATTAATGGGACAGTGCTGAGTGCGTTTTAATGGAGGCTAGTCTGTCACCCCATGTGGAAACATCTGTACTTTTCTCTAGGATGAAGTGATGGCTGACATTAAGCAGTTTTCAAGTCCCAGGTGCCGAAAGTCCAACTAAGACGGGATTTAAGCCAAATTCAGGTTGCATTCCAGTCTGTGATGAAAGGGAATTTTGAAACGTTTGAATTTCCTGCAGAGCAGAAATTCCATTTCCCAATCAGCTCTAAATAATCATTTAAAGATGGACTCTAAATTGGGATTGTTTTAATGTGTCATCTTGGGTTTAATTGCTTATAGCCCTGAATAAATGTTATCAGACCATCAGAGTGTAAGGATGAAGCAAGAGCTCGGTAGTGATTCAGATGGGATCGCCTGTTGCCAAAGAGGAAGTCCTGGGACAAAGATGACTCTATTGCTAGAGCAAAAGAGAAGACAGTGAACTCTCTGTTTACAGTGGGTCACTGAAAGAATGGGATAATTGGAATTATCAGAGTGAAGCAGCATTTTAATGACTGCTTCATTTTTAAAATACATATGTAAATCTCTAAGTGAAGAGGTGCCAATTTGCCCTGGCCAAGCAGTGGACCTATTATCTCCTTCAAAGAGCTGGCAGCTTTACTGTGGCAGAAGAGTCAAGCATCGGGGCAAGCTGTGCTCTGCTCAGCTAATGAGTCACAGCACCAGGCATGCACAGACCACACCAGCAATCAGAGAGACCCACAGCAAAGAGAAGAATATCTTTTGCTTTCCCTTGTAGTAATTTCTGTTGACGGCTCTGGCAAGAGGAGGACATGGAAGCTTTTGTACAATAACCTGCATTTGTCTGTAGGAGCTTAATCTGGGGAGATGCTAGACTGTGAGCGCTTCTCATCCACTGCAGTGGGTGGTGCATACTTCTGCTCCTACTGCTCTCCCTCCTTTTGCATGTTTGACACCCTGTTCTTACCAATTTACCTGCTTCCCCATTTCAGGTGGTTTGCCTTCACCAGAATACATGTGGTCCATCTTCCCTAGGACATCAGCGATCCTGTATTTTTCAAGTCAGTCCAAGATACTCAACTCTGCGCTCTAAAGAACCTCTGTATTTGGAAAACAAAATTTCACTGAGCTGGACTTTGTTATAGTCCCTCTCTCTCAAAGATACTGATGCTGAATTTCTGAAGAGGCCAAAGGAGTTAGGAGCCAGCACCAGCTGGGTTAGACGCTTTGGACCCTTTTAAAACTATCTTTTGTCCAACATGTAGACAGAAGTACACAAATGATCAGCAACATGTTGAGAAATCAAGATACTTTAAAGGATAAGACCTTTCCATACATGGGTTCTGGCCAGATTCAGCCCTGTACTGTGAGTAACTGAACAGGAGCCGTGCTCTTAATGCTGAATTTATTAGTCTTTTTGTTTCAAGGTCTTCGGTAATTACCATCATGTGACTAGGTTTCATGGAGTTAAGAATGTTGCACGTCCTGCTATCTGGTGTGGGAGTTCTCATATGTACAACCTAAAAATGCGGAGAAACCACAGATTTATGAGATCATGCTTTTTAAGTATGCCCTTGTCCAAGAAATAGTAGTCTCTAAATCACTCGCACTCTGTGTTCTTACCAACATATTGAATTTTCTTTTATGAAGTAGGCACTGGTCCATGATATTAATTGCCATATTAGTAAAATAGATTTAGAGAGGACTGGACATTTGCCATGTCACTTTCTAACTCCTCTCTTTTGGACTTGTGGAGGGGAGGAGGGGAACTGCTGCCTGGATGCTTGCCAGGCCAAGAGGATGGCTTGACGCACATTGGATAGCAGGAAAGCTCTCACTGAAATATGCTGAAGACACTTAAAATGACTGGCTGAGCTCTGGTTCACTCATTTCATCTATCGTTAAAATCTCTCTCCCACATTAAAGAATTTCCCTCTGATTTCTTAAGCTCTAAAGGTGGCCATGATGTAGTCTGATGGGTCCCAGGGAGCAGATCTTCACATAAATTGGTCACAGCCCCTCTGAGTTTAATGCTGTGCAGTTTGAAGCAGTAGAGGAGATTTTGCTAGGAAAAATAAAGCCATTCACCTATTAGCAAGCAGGCTTATGAAGAGCCTTCCTAATTGGTCCTGTAATGCCAGCGACCTACAAAAAGCATTGCATGAGATGAAATTAAATTATTTTGTTCCCAAAATCAATAAAGCCTGTCCATTATTTGCAAAATCTGTTCAACAGGGTTCTTCCTCTGCATTTTCTTTCAAAACAAGGCTTCCAAACAGTCAGTTTGATAGTGAAGATGAGATAAAAGATTGAAAAATAATTTCCATAGAGGGTACTGGTTCCTCTTCTCAAGATAGAAATTATCTGTTATGAAACTTCTTGGAAATACTGATTGACACCTACCCATGAGTGCAAAGGGATCTGTTCTGCTGCCAGCGTTGGTTCAAGGGTACTCATATTTAATAACGCATTTAAATGCTTGAGGCTATTTGTATTCATTGGAGTGATTAAGCAACTGCCTGAGTGGGACACATGTTTAGAGTTAGGAATGACTCTCGAGGCTCTGTTATATTGAGTTTTGTGGGCTACACTCATGTGGATGATGCGTACCACTACTCTCTGTCCTCCCCTGACTTGTGTTATTAATCTGATACTCTTTCCCAGCCCTTGCTGATTCATTCCTTTCCTGTTTCTTCCTTGAGTTTGCTCTGTGGGGGGGGGGAAAAAAACCCCACACAGAAAGAAACCCAAAACAAAAAAACCCACCTCTGGCTCATTGGCTTTTACTGTCTAGGAGACAACTCCTGTGAGGGCTTCCCCTTCAAGGAGGCATTAAGCATTGAGTTTCTGTATAATGATAGGGTGGCTTGGATGACGTGGCAGTAACAGGCAGCAAAATCAGAAGTTATTTCAGTGATGGCAACCTAATGTCAAAATACTGTGGGTGCAGTGCAGCAGTGTAAATTAATCTCCATCACTGCTGCTGTAGTCCTGCCTTTCTGCTCCCCTGTGGTGTTACCCCTGTCCCTTCCCTTCTGCTGGCCCTAGGACTTGTCTGACCTGGCTGACCCAGCAGAAACCACTCTGTGATTTTCGTAGGGGTCAGTTTTCTGCTGAATCAGTTAATCGTGGAGTTGTGTGAGCACGTAAGCTGGTCTTAAGGAGGAGTGAATGGGGGCTGTATCCTTGCACCACTCTCTCATTACCAGGGTTCAAGTATTACTTAAACTAAAAAGCTACAGCACATCATACAATAAATCTGCGTGTTACTGGGTGGTGCCTTTTTTTTTAAGCATATCCAATGCAATTGAGATTCTGCAGCTCTAGAGACTCTGGGCTTATCCAATGGAGCAGGGTGACCAGTGACCCTGAGGTTTTGCAGAGCATCCATGGCAGAGGTGGAGTGAGCAGCACTGTTCCTGGTAACCAGTTTTTACTGCTGGAGCAGACTCATCCAACATTTTTTTTGGTGGAGGAACTTGCAGAATACTTAAGTTTAAATCAGATTTATGCAATTGATGATAACCGAGTGTTTCTAAACAAAATAGGTGAATGCAGGGTAACTGCCTGTTTGTCTCGCTTGGTTTTTTTAGTTCGGACTTTTGATTTCACAAAACTCCTTTTTGAAATTGCCGAACCTTTGCAAACCTGACTTGAATTTTCTGTTCAGGTTAATTCACGGTTCTAAACATCCTATTTCACCTGCCACTGCAAGTTTGCTTCCATTTTTATTGCAGCCTTTCAGTTCTCAATAATTTTATCACTCCTGAAGTTCTATGCCTGACTGCACTGCATTAAGTTAAACATAGAAAGGAATATTGCTGCCTACGCACAGGCCTTTAGCAGACACACTCCCGTTACTCCCTAGAAGAAACCCAGAACTAATTCCCTCCCATGTCCCTAGCCAAGACACATTTTCTGCCTATAGGACACCTGTCAAAGAGGAACAGACTTTTTATAAAATAAACAAAAATCATTTGGTGAGCAAATTCAGGGAAGAGAAAAGAACCAGCCAAGTTCCGGATATCCTGGACAGAGGTTTTCATGCTTCCTTCAGCTGTCTTGAAGAAAAATATCATCTCTTTCTAGCCAATTCTAGTTTTATTTTCAGCCTAAGGATCATGCTAGGAATAACTGGATACCATAGATGAAATTTGCTTTCTTGCCTAATGTAATCAAAGGCTTAATGGACAAGGTAAATCATGGCATGAGCTATAATTAAATGTTCTAGGGCTTGAGGTATCTAACCAATCTGAATGTCAAAAGCAGGATGAAAAATGAGCTGAAAGATGCACAACAGACCTGCGTGGAGATGTTCCTTTGCTCCAGGATGGAACGGGATTAAAAGGTCACATTTCAGCAGCCCTAAAACGTGGTGGTGCTCAGATGTGGCTCACAGCTTTGGGTTTACCCAGTGTCTTAGTAAAGTTACGGAAGGACTTTGGGCTTCTCTTCTGGGGTCGATGCAGTGAGATGAACTATGCTCAGTTTCGTAGAGACGCAAGTGTTGAGCCAGAGCTGGAGAACCAGCCGATGACATCTGTTGGGATTGTGTCCGAGTTAAGTCCTTGATACCCAAGGCAGAGGTTTTGCCACCTTTCTTTGTGCCCAGTAGGGTACCAATTAATGAGCTTTATGAAAAGATGGTGTGGCCGTGTTGAAGTTACCCTGGATCAAAAACTGAGCTTTGTAGAGCTAGATATCTTTCTAATCACTTCTAATACCGAGCACGGACGTTCACGCTTCTTCAAAGGTTTGGTTCGTTGTCTGTTATGATGAGGTCCCTGTCCCTCGTGTCTCAAATCCAAAGATAAGATGAGATGGCAGATGGATGCAGACAAGCAGAATTAATCTGTTGGGCATACTCTGTCTCCCTGTTTATTTCCTGCTTGACTTTTTCTTTCTCTCTTGACCTTGGTAGGTCTATTTCCCTGCTCTCTGCTCTCTAAATAATACCCTGTCCTATAACTGTATCTTAAAAAAATTTCCAGGTTCACTGTTCCTAATTCAGAAGCTCAGTTCAAATCAGGCAAAGAAATTGAAACAAAGACCAGAGCAGTTTAGCCAAAACTGAATTGTCACATGTTTTAATTTGCTGCAATTTCCCTGCATGCGGCTGGGGAACCTCTGGGCGTTGTATTTGGTAAAGTGTGAAATTACATTAATGCTGGGAGATGGAGGCCTTTTCTATCTTAAGCAGATACTGTGCGACTGTTTATCCACAAACTAAGAAAATGTTTTTGCAGTTGGCTGATGTTCAGTCCCATGAATAATATTTTGCAGGGGAGTTTGCTCTCTGATTAGCACAAAATGATCTGTGCATGTCTAGGAACAGCTTTATGGTTATTCTGCTTGAAAGCAGGGCAGGCTTTTAAAACCCCTCCTGTTCCTTGGAATATCTGTGTTTGCCTTGGCATCCAGGCAATGCAGAAAGTAGGAACCCCACAGAGGAGGTTGGATGAACAGAGGAAATGTTGCTTTATCCTCCTCAGATGGTAAGTGGAACCTGATCTCTGAATCAACTATCTTGTTCCTTAGAAAAACTGAAAAATATTTAATTACTCATGGCAGGGTGGAGCCACCGTTGCAGTCTGGCTCTTCTTGCGTTTGAAACCCATCAGTGTTTGGTTTTTTTTGTTTTTTTTTTTTTTGTTTCCCCGCCTCTCGGAAAGAATTGTTGCATTTGGACTACCTAACCCTAATCCTGCTTTTATCCTATGGTACATCAGCAATCCATTTGTCAGTTTGGTGCATTTCCCAGTGATTTATCAGGCTACAATGTTTGGGGGAGATTTTTCAGATCCTACATTTTTACCATTGAAGAAGGTCTTTAGATAGCAAATTTAAAATTGCTTACTGTTCCTGAACTCCTTAGAAATGGTTCCTGTACGTCCAGGAATCTTCAGGCAACACAATGAATATCAGCTGGGGTAAATGCAGGTATAGGACCATCACAACATGCAGTCTTCCTTGAATTTCATTCTCTCGTTCTTACAAAGGGAAACCTGAGACTCTCAAATCAATGCTGAATTGTTCCATCCATATAAAAACTACATAAAGTTGGAGTAATGCATTGGTCAGTCTTCTATTTCTTGTTTTTTGTTTTTATTCATTGCTCTTGAAGGGTAAAATATTTTCAGCTTTCGAAACATGGTGATTTCTGCCCATCTTTTTTCGATTTTGAAAGAGTTTTTTACTGTAGGTCAGTGAAGCAGAAATGCTTCTATGCTATGCTGAAGCATGGGCTTGCGCTGGGTCTGAGATCATGATATGCTTTGCTAGTGACTTTGTAGCCGGCTCTAGAGACTGAATGAAAACACGTGCTCAGCTTTGGGAAAGCACTGTATTGGGAGAGAAGTCAGTAAGTGCATTATCGCAGGCAACAGCCTTGAAGAAAACCTCATGTGTAGGTTTTGTGATGTTATCCTTTAATTTTCTTACAGCACTTCCTTATCCTTCCACTCTCTCACAAGCAGGGAGCCTGTTCATAAGATTTCTCGATTTGATGTCCTTCTAGGATAGCAGTGCAAACTTTGCTTTTTTCTGCTCAGAGTTAATAACTTTTTGCACTATTTTCCAGATTTTTTTCTCTTCTATATACTTTGCATAACCCCCAGTTTATCTTCTAGCTGAGACAGTTATGCTATTGCAACTGGGATTGAAAGGACCTGGTAATAGTACAACCAAGGGAGCTGTGCGCAGAGATTTTGTGATGTTCTCATTGAGAGAACTGAAAGAACACGAAGAGATCTCACAGCGAGAGACTATTTCAAGCTTTCTAACCATCTCCAGTGTTATTTGCAGTGTCAGAGGTAAGTAGCTTATGTTTAAAGAGAATTGAGTCATTATTTGGAGGGTGGTCAGATATGAACACTGTCAAATCAGCAGATCCAACACTTTCCTGTGGCAGACTGAGTCCAAAGACATATGCGTTGACTATATATAGTTATAAGAAGTTATCTCTGTAAAGATGGAATGGCTGAGCAACATGGGGGGAAAATGGGTAAGAAGGCAGTGGCTTGGGGGCAAGCTTTAGAGCACTTGTTCTTCATCAGATGGAGACAAAGAACGCTCTACGCACTTTTGACCCAATCTCTTTGAATTTCAGTCTGACCAACCCCGAAAGTGGTACAGGGGGGAGACAGTATAACAAAGTGAAAGAAAATCTTTCTCACTGTTCAAAGATGTGTATTGTGAAGAGTTTCCCAGCTGAAATTTTTCATTAGATAGATTTGAGAGATGTTTATGCCCATGGAGGCCATCTTTGCACAGAGGTTAGCATCTCTCTCTAATGACAAGATCAGACATACCATCTTTTCTCACTCAAGATGACCCTACCAAGACCCCTATATTACCTGCATATCATCATTTGGAAAACATACATACGCTTCATTGTCGGAAGGCATTTTTTTCCCGACTCCTATTGACGTGTTTACGATGCCACTTACTTTTTCTGTTTTGCAAGCAGCATACAAAGTGTGCCTTGGGAAAATATTTGCAGCAACTTTGGCAAGGGTAGCCTTAGCTTTGCCCTGTGCTTCCTGCAGGTCCGTGGGGAACCTGGCCTCCTGAACAATGGGCTCCAGCTATCAGCCCTCAATGGCTTGACCTTTCCGCGTTTCGGCTGCAAATCGCTGTGTACACATACAACATCAGCTGTACTTTCTCAGCTCCAATTGTTTGAAACTGCCTGAAAACTTCCTATTGGGCAAATGGATTAAAATGACCACATTGGTTTCCCTCCCCCACCTGCCTGGTATCTACAAAACAACTTGATTAGTACAATTTGTAAAAATTTCTACAATGGTGGTACATTGTTATTTCCTGCTCGCACACCTGATGATTTTGTACCCCATGCTGACTGGGAGAAAAAATTATTTTTGAGCTCATTAAGACTGCTAGTTGGGCTGAATGGTGAAAGGCTTGGGGGTGAGACAAATATGTGAAACGGTCCTTTAAGGATGACAGATAAACAGGAAAGAGGTGACGGGAATGAAAGCAAGGGGATGAGAGCAAGCAGGAAGGTAGCCCCAGCAGTGGGACTGTTGCCTAAGTTTGGCCATCTGAAGGGAGATGGGATCACGCTCTGAATGTGCTTTTCTTCCCTGACAGTGAAAGGATCTAGTGAGCTTTACTCAAACATGAAAGCCTGAGCCATTGCCTCTGCCTGCTGCTCTTTGCCTTGTCCCTATTTCAGCATCCCTCCTCACCAGGGCTTTTCAGAGGAAACCAGTTCTCTCCATCTTACAGAGGCGCAGAAGTTAACTTGCTCGTTGGTGGGGAAAAGGAGGACGTTACCACTTAGCCCCCCAAGACTCCAGCCACTGAGAAATGCCCATCTCCTGCCCCCAGAGAGGCACGTTTATTAGCTGTAGCTCCTCTAGGTTAATTAGTGGCCGATCTTGCTTCATGGAGACCCGTAGGACTGCAGGAAAATATGAAAGAGGATAGAAATGTGTCTGTTCTGTACAAACCTTCCTTCTTTGAGAGTGGTCCTTTTTTAAGACTATCCTCAGCACGTCCTCTGGAAGGTGGAAAGTAAGCTGCTGCCGCCCTGGTGTACCCGGCCATCCAGAGCTGAACCCAGGGAGTGCGTTTTGGCTTTGTTTGCCCTCCTGTTTTGGAGGAGTTGTGCAGGTCCCAGGCCCTGCAATTCTCCTGTCTCATCTGCGCACTTAACAAAGCTTGTACATTAAGATATCATTGAGCAACTGCATGAATGCTTCTTTAAGCAGAGACAGGTAGAGGTGTTGGTGTATTTGCCCGTTGCAAAGTCTGAGGAAGGCTGTTTGCTCAAGACTGGCCCTTTTTTGGTAACCTCCTGTAGTTTGGTCCATTTTCTGTTTACAATAATAAAATTAAAAAAGGGAAAAAAAACCCTACAGTCCTCTGCAAAATTGAAAGCAGAAGGCTGGAACTGTATATGAAAAACTGGAAGAGAACTTCCTCTGGAAATCACAGGCTGAGGTCCTGCGCGAAGTGATGCCATCTGCCAGATTGAACTAGTCCAGACGCAGCCAACCTGCAGCTCCTGGTTCTCATGCCAGTTCCCTAGCTGCTGCGGCAGTGAGCCATCAAGAGCTGCTGGATCAGGCGTCTCTGGGTCACTCTGGGATCCGTCTGCTTGATCAGCTTGGTTAATCCTAGCAGAGAGCACTGGAGCCCCTGGGGAGCTGCAGGAATACCCCTCTGGACTCCCATCTTCCTGGGCTTCCCAAAATGGGAGCTAAATCTTGGTCAAATGAAGCCGCGCGTGTGGTCTGCAGCACTGGGCAGGTTGGGTAATCTCTGTTCCTGCATCCCCAGTCTGCTCTTCAGCTCTCTGTTTGATGCAGGGGTCTACCCACTGTGACACCCCATGGATCCTGTCCTACCTTGATAAAACAGGTCTCCTGCCGTACGCTTCGAGCAGTGACGTTTTTGAAGAATCCTGGGATTATCAAAGTTTGGATTAGCGAGCAATTTCCTGAGTTTCTCAACATCATAAATGAGGTCAAAAAGGTCTTTTTGAATGGAACCCATTAATCTCCTTGTTGTTAGCAAGGAAACGTTGGAAAGTGCAGGTGTTAACAGTCGCTGTGTTATTTTTGGGAGAATGTGAACTGAAACACTCACAGGAAGCGTAGTATTCCCCTGCCAGCATCCTGGAGTATTATTTTAGGCAGCAGAACTAAGGGTTATGTGCAGGATTATGCTTTCATCACACCTTTTGGGCTAGAGCACTTCATGTGCAAGAATTTTGCCTGGAGCATTTCTTTTCTCTGTCTCTTCTGTTTTTGAAAATTAAAACAGTCACTGCGGTCCCTGTGAACCAGCAGTGTTATGATGCAACTCCTGGGTAAAAGCAGGACAGAAGTCCATCACCAGATCACAGAAGAGATGCTGCTCTGCGCTAGGGATCATTTCAGCTTGCTCTGAAATATGGCAAGATGGGGGCACTTGTTCCCCTGGATGCTCTTTGAAAGGCTTCTTCAGCAAAGCCTTTTTTTTTACAAATATATGGCTGGAAATGAGCCCAGGTAGAAGCTTTTGGATCTTGATCCAATATCCAGCCTGTTTGCTGACTTTAGGGACCAGACTCTGGAATAGGTGAAATAAATGAATGGGAAGGGATCAGGCACACGTGGAGGTGAAGTGATAGGATGAGGGTCCCAGAGTGCCTTAGTAGCGGAGCAAATCTGCATTAGGAAGAGGTTTAGCCATCAGACTGCTGCTGTCTCCTGCCACAGATGCTTCTCCTGATTGAACTCCCAAGCCCTGTGGCTAAAGCAGGATCTGTACCCTTGTAACAGCAACACAGGCTCGTGTTTCAGGTGCACATCTAAATACGTTCACCAGTTGAAAGATTTCCAAAACATGTGAATTTCTCTGTGTGCAGCAGACAGAGCTGTAAATACAGAGAAGGAATAAAATAGGAGGAAAATATTCAAATTACTGTTAAGGGCAATGAGTAGTAAGTAAAGCAAGTTGGTTGAAACACAGTTTTCCAAGCATTCATGCCTTAACGGCTATGGAATTGCTATGGCTGTGGAATTACTTGTTCTTGCAAAGGATCACCTTATGTGGATGCCTCTGCATAGCCAGACAGAGTTAACAAAGCCACATCAGAGGGTAAATGTCAGGCAGCATTGGTGGCTGAGTGAATGCCCTGGCTGGAGAAACTTTCCCTAGTGACATGAGATAGTTATAAAAAGATTCATCTCCATAGAGATTTGTAGGGAAGCCATCCAGGATCCCTCAAGAAATTAATGACCCTCAAAGATGAAGGACTTGATGTTCCTTTCCGATACAAAAATGCTGAGTGGAGGAGCAAAGTCACCCCAAACCTTCCCATTTATTGGTTTTGGTTTATCCTTTTTAAAGAGTAATTACCAGAGCACATCAGCTGTCTGGCCAATAGAACTGCTAAGGAAAGGCCACCTGTAACCTGAGTTTTTCCTATCAGCTGATTAAAATCTAGTCTATAATCAAACAAGGATCTCATTGAACATGTAAGAAATTTATTTCCTATCTCCACCAACCTGTCTTGCACTACTGCTCTGGCAGGCCAGGCAATTTTCTTCTGAATATCTAGAATTTCGGATTGGTTAGTCATCTCCAGGCACTCTTCCAAGGAGCTCTTTATCGGCTACAAGTTCTTTTTTTGGGGTTTGTGGAGTTTTGACTAACAAAGGAGGCTCAGCTTTTAAACACTGCAGAAGCAGTCTTGACTGAGCAAAGTGCAGATGTTCAAGGTCTGCTCCAGTCATGCTGGTGAACTATAAATTGGGTGATGGGGTCTCTGTGTGGTTACTAAGTCTGCAGGTATATGGCTAAATGAGCGTGTAGCTTAGCATCGCCTCTGTAATTACTAAATTTGCACCTAGTTACTATAATTGTGTGACTAATCAAATGAATAATAGGACTTCCTCAGTTTTAGTGCTGACCTAAAATACCAGGAAAAGCTGGCATTTTGCTAGCCTGCTTACTGAACAGCAAACAAGGGCCCCAGGAAGCTCCCATCAATGTAATGATGGCAACTGTATAACACAATCCAAATCGAACATTTTCCCCAGATAGTAGGCCAATAGTGACTCAAAATTTTCAAACCCTCTCTTTACTTAGTGTGTTAAATGTTGCTTCCCAAGGTGATGGAGATTTAAGCAGAGCAGGCTAATAGGCAAGCATCCCAGCCCACCAGTACCGTCACGTTTCTAATAGAGGAACTAGTGATTGCTGATCATTAAAAGGCAAAGGGAGTATAACTCCCCAGTAACCAAAGTCATAAATACTTGCTTTCACCTTAAACGGGATTAATAAAGATACTCCCTTCTCTTAAATGCACTAATTTAAAATAATGCACTAACTCCCTAGCACATATTTTTTTTACCTGACATCTGTTCAAACATCTGCTCAGCAGGACAAGAATGAATCATATTACACTGATTATATTTGCTTAATTCTACCATGTAGTCTTTGATCTACATCAGGTCAACATGCCTAGCCAGATACCGCGAAAACCAAACTTCAATCTGTGTGTTATTGTGCCGAACAATTACAATATAAGGCACAGATCTTGATTGTTGGCTACATCGACACAGCAAGGAGAAAAGCCATTTCTTGTTCGCAAGCTGCTGTTTCCAAATAGACTGTGTCTGCTGAGGGGAAAGCTTTTGCGGCTTATTGCTCAAGTTTCTCTCCATGAAGGGTTGTCTGTAGCAGACTAGAGATTTCCTCTGGACGAGGAAAGCTCTTCCCTGCTCCCATGATATACAAGGTTTTGCTGGACCTGTGCACCGATCCTGCGCTCCAAAGGACACTGTTTCCTTGATGTTCCTTGAATACATTTGATGTCCATCCTAGGCTCCCCCAGGGCTGCTCCTTCATTAGTTTTTCCAAAACCCTCATTAAGGCTTTGGAAGGGGAAATCTTCCTTTCCTTATTACATCATTCCGAAAGGGATGCTGCAGTAAGAGGAGGATCACAAGCAATTTGATTTTTTTCCTGTGTGTACCATAACCTTTGGCATTCAGTCTGAACGAGCTCTACACACATGCGTGACAACTCTCCTTTACTGCTATATAGGGTTTCTAGCTTGGCCCTTTCCAAAGTACTGTTTAGAATAATCCCCTAGATATGTGACTCAGAAGATTTCTTTTGATTAAAAAATAAAAGAAGGAGGAAAGAAGAATTAAAAATCACCTAAGCCGAATGATTTTATTCCATGGTTTTAATTAGGTGGTTGGGAGCATACCAAAATTGAGTTACCACACATTTGGAAGCATCTCAGGCAGCCGTACAAATTACTTAGTTAAAACTAAAAGCTTCAGAAATCCCGCGGATTATGTGGAGGCCCAACTAAAGCTTCACGGGACAAGTCAGAAGAGGAAAAGCTGTTTTTATTTACATTTGTTAAAGTGCTCATCGGGGTAGAATATACAGTACAGCAAGATGATAGTCTTTTCATACTTTTTTTTAAATGTGTGTATATAGATTTTTTTCCCTAAGATGACATCAAAACTTTCAGAGTCTAAGACAGTAAAATGGAGAAGTTCAGAACTGGAAAGGGAGGACCAAAACGAGCTCTTTCTATCCAGTACATCTTGGTGGTTTTCTCACAAAGTTTCCTGTGATGTGTTGTGACAGACTGGAGATCTTCCCCCACTGACATTGTTCCTGAAAAAGTTACCTGCACCTTAATTGAGAGACGAGCTGGAATATCAGTAGATATTCAGGATTTTTGTAGCTGTCAACAAGGGTTTTTTCTAGCTCCAAAGGTAGAACAGGGCACACACATGAGAGAACGTGCAAACACTTTGGGTTAGGGCATCTTCATCTGTTTGCAAAGCGTGTAGGTGAGCCCACAGGCTGGACCTCAAAGCTTCTTTTGATGGTATCTGAGCTTACTAGGGTTGCTCGCAACCATGGCCTTTTTATTTAGTCCACTTTTGTTGCCCATATCTTAAGAGATGCTCTTGCTCTTTCAGCCCAAAACTGGTTAAAAATGAAAATAAAGGACAGAGAAAGCCAAAAGAAAGAAGTTGTGCAGCAGAAATTATCTGGGCATCCCATTTTTCTCTGCCAATAAAACAGAGGAAACAACTTAATAAAAATCTGTGCCCAGGGAAAGCAAATCACTTCTCCAAAATATCTTTGGTTAGTCAAAGCCTTGCTGTCTTGGAAAGGGGAAAATATTTGTTGAATAGTTTCCAGCTAGTTTTAATTGGGACATCACTCGCTTATGTTCCTTAAAGGTTTATGTCAGGGTCACCTAGAGCGGGTGGATGAGTAACCTTTTGTAGCATCAGCATGAGTCCAAGGTAAATAACAGTGGGTGTACAGGATATTTCTTGTTTCCAGCCATGAAGCACTAGGGAGCCCAGGGGTCCCCAAGGAGGGCTGGGGGAGGCAGAGGTCCGGCTGACACCCGCTCCAGGCATTGTAGTTTCTTCATCTTGACATGTTTGGGTGTTTTCTCAAGCCAAGTTTCCTTGCCTTTGTCCTGCTCCTCTGCTCCTTTCTTGGTACAATTCACAACAACAACAACAACAACAAAAGCAGTTTATAGTGCCTAAGATGCCTCATAAATAAACCAGGAGGTCTATAAGAATTTACTGGAGCTCTGCCAGTACCTACCAGCCTCTTGAGTTTAGACATGGGTGGGCTTTGAGAGGATTTTTGGTTCCTTTCAGGCATGAGGGGTGTTTGGAGGACCCTAGAAAAAGCTTGGGTGCTGTAAGTTTGGAGCTTGATGCCTCCAGGTTTCTAGAGTCCAGCTGTCTGATTCCTCCCAACTTCCTTCTCCCCACTTTTCTGATTCAAGATTCACTCGTAAGTTATTTTTCACAACATATTGACTCCCTTTTGGGCTGGAACATTGCAAATCAGAGCCTATCTCTGGGCTTTATCATCTTATGAACGTTGAGATTCCTGTACTAAAGCAGTTGTGATAGCCGCAGAATAATTTAGGTTGGAAGGGACTTCTGAAGGTCCTCTGGTGGCAGTCAAAGAAGGGTCAGCTTTGAAGTTGCACAGGGTTGCTGAGGTCCATCTAATTTCTTACAGGCAGGCGTCACACTGGAAAGCCTTCTGCCAGAGCTGGCAGTGATCAGCTTCTTTCTGGCAGAAAGGCTGAGTACTTTAAGCATCCCAGAAAGCCAGATGGTTTCCCTAGTTCCCCCTGGAGCAATCTCTCCAGGCTGGGTTGGAGGTAGCTCAGCAGAGTGGCATGGTGGATTCAAGTTTTCATTCCTGGTTCCAACGCGTAACACTCATAACACTTTGTCCTGCTCAGGAGGAGGGGGAAAAAAAATTAAATATTAATGAAAAGCAAAGATCAATTGGCCAGTTAAATCATCCAAAAGGAGAGCAGATGCATAAGGATGACAGTTTCTTGTTTGTCTGCTGGCCAATTCTGTTCCTCAGGATTTCAATTACAAACCTCAATGCCTGGAGGTGGCAGGAAAGGCTTAAATTGTTCCACGCAGAATTGCAGCTCAGATGGAAGAAAACTTATTTATTTTTCTTTATGAGGATGGGGTCACGGTGATTTCTCCTCACTGGGTTCCTCGCCATGAACGCGCTACAGAGGGAAGTGTGGGCTCTTGTTGGGCTTCCAGAGAATTTACTTTGAAACCTTTTGCAACGCCTCTGAAAGCAAGAAAAATGTTCCCATTCATTAATGCTCTGGTGCAAGAGGGAGGGAGAGGAGAAGGAAAGTACATGGTCAACGAGAATAAATGCAGCATTGCTGGGATTAAAGGTAGAGAAAAGGCAGGGGAAACCATTAGTATTCATGGGGAGAGAAAAGAATTAAACTTTAAAAGGAATGGTTTTGCCAGAGCTCAGTGCAGCCTTTTTATTTTTATTATTCTAACTGTTGTGAGTTAAAAGTGATCTAAAATTTATTCTAGTCTGTGGGTTTGGATTCCTAACTGATAGCTGACCACCTCTGAAACATGAGAAAACCAGGCTGGATCAAGCCTCTTCCCACATGTGGACCAGTCTGTACAGTTGCTGAAGCGGTTGTAACTTTGACAAGATGGGGGAAATAATATACCCATCTATCACATCCCTTCTCTGCCACAGCTTTTCTCTGCCCTCTGAAAAACTTTCTATCCAGGCTTGAGGAGTGAGTCCCTGCCCTAACAATAATTCTTTAAAAAAATCAACCAGATGATAACCAAGTTTTCTCCTACATCGGTGGGTTGTCTGCTGGACATGTATGATGGCTCCAGTCTTTGCCATGGTGGAAAGAAGTCATTGGCTTTTTGTGTGTGAATAGGAGTGAAGAAACAACCAGAAAAAGAGTGATAGGTTCAGAGATGGGATTTTGGCTGGTGCAGCCAGGGATATGCCACAGTGTCCCCTTTGCAGCCTCCTCTGTCCATCCTCATCTCCTCGGTGAAGAGCCGGGATATTGACCAATCTCAGACCATGCTTGGCACCAGGCTCAGCCCATCTGCCTGGGAAATTGCCTGGGAAAACCAGCAGCTAAATGAGTTTTCTCAGCTTGGCAGCAAAAGAAAAACCATTATCACATTCTTCATAACCATAATTAAGGTGAGATTAAAAGGCACCACGTGAAGCTGCTGGTGTTGAAGTTATATGGGGTCTGATTAAATGCATTTATTAAAATCCCATTTAACCTGCGTATGCAGGAATAGGAACATTTCTGTGTGCAGAAATCTGATTTACCCCTCATAAGCTGAGCTTGGAATTCATTTTAGCATCTGCAAAAGCCTAATTTTATATACACACACATATATATATTTCTTTAAAACATGCAAAGAAACTTTCCTGTTTTTCTGGGCATTGAAGCTTGCAGGAAATGTATCACCACATGAATTTTTTAAATTTTTTTTACTTTTCCAGGTCTGCAATCACTTAGACTCTGATGCCAAGCCCTCTCTTTACAAACATACTCCCATCTAATTTTACTCATGTTGTTCAATGTATATTGTATCACTAGAAAGAAACTGTGGAGGGAAGTGACAGGACCTGGCAGTGAAATCTCATCTACTGAGGAGCTTCTTACCCCCATTTCGCTTTCAGCAAGCCTATTAATCGCTAAATGATTCAAAGCAGAAATTTCCAAGAAAAAATAATTAATCTCTCATAATAAACATTCTGAGCCCTCATAAGGACCATGGCATCAAAAAGCTTTTTTTTTTAAAGAAAAAACTTTAAAAGAAAATCACAGGGAGATGATGATCCAACACCTGATCCCGAAATTATCTCTGCTGAATGGGCCCCATCCAGCTGAAATTTTGTCAGCCGCAGTTTTTCCATTGGGTTTTGTCCTGTAGGGATAGTTTTACTGAAACTAAGAGTGTTTTGTATGAGCATACCTTGTGTCTGCATGAATCACCAAACCGGATCAAAGCCGTGTGCCCACGCTGTCGCCTGGAGTGACTGACGTGTCACTCAAAGGCAGCAGCTTCTTCATTTGGGACTGGAGATGTTTAGCTACAGACACAAGAAATGAGGACAGCTTGGTGGGGAGAGGAGGGGAGTGAGAGCCTCTTAAAGAGGAGACTTGCAGAACTTAATTGGATTTATTTGAGTGCAAGGTCACAGGCACATTGGATGGGGCTGGAGAGGATGGGGCAACAATGAGGAGAGGAGGCTCCTCTCCAAGAGGCACAGCTGGATTTTACGCTGTTGCATACGTACATGTTGTGCAATGTTGGAAAATGGGATAGTGCCATCCACATGCTTCTCATGGCCCTAATTCCAATCTCTGAAGTCAGTGGGAAACTTTCCACCAACCTCGGGAAGACCGGGGGAGGACCCTATGGCCGTGCTGTTGTCAGGGAGATGCTCAGTCCCTGCCTTGACCCGGCATGCAAACCTCAAGCTGGCCGTGCTAATGGGAAGATAAATGCCCAGGGGGGTCCCTGGGCATATTGACATAATGCATCTGTCACCGTGTCTCGTGGCTGTTCCTGGGAGGCGCAGAAAGGGATGCTGCTCTACAATGCGTGCGGATGCTCCCGAGGTGGCATTGCTGAAGGGTGGGTTTATGAAAACCCATTACAGGGACCTAGTTCTGCTCCTGGTCACACTAGCAGGGGTGGTAGCTCCGAGGAGTGGGAGAATTAGCCCTGGGTGCTTGCTGCAATTTGCTTTTTGCTTAAAAATCAACACACTTTTTTTGGTAAGCTGGAACATTGCAAAAGCATAAAAGCTCAGAAATCAAAGGTTTCCTGTTATAAATAATCTTGTATCCCTTAGGCATTGAAGGGGAAAATATAGCCAAGATTAGATTAAAAGATTTTGGGGGGTTTTTTGTGGCTTTTTTTTTTTAATTTAAAAAAAAAAAATCTAAAAATAACCTGTTGGTGGGAGGTCGAGGTAAATGCTTCTTTGCAGTTGTCACAGAATATGTTTATTAATATAGAGTGTCAGTTTGTCTTTCTGGCATAGATGTTTGAAATATGTATGTCTCCACCTCCAGAGATCCCAAGTCTCATGCAAATAGGGTTCCTTTTTCCAGAATGAAAATTTCACACTGGTAAATGCACAGTGAAAAGCTGCAGTATTTGATCTCTTTAGAAATCAGTTGCAAAACATGATGAACTTTAGAACAGTGGAAACAGAGCTGAAATCAAAAAGTGGTAAAAGTTTTTTACATGTAAATACACTGATTTTATTCAGTGTTACATGGGTGTACTCAAATTTGTAGTTCTTCTCCCAGCGGCAGCAGAGAGGACAGTGGGGTTTTTGACCTATTCATACACTTGCTACCCAAAATATCCTTAGGACAATGTTTTTTACAGCATAAGATCGTAAGGTATTAAAAAAAAATACTCAGTTTGTTTCAGAACTACTACCTGATCATTAAATTTGAAGTTTGCAGCTTCAGAGGAATAGTGAACAATTGCTCCTTATGCCCTTTGTCTGTCACTCATGATTAAATGTTTGTCAAATCTTCTTCCTCTCTTTTTAGTTTTCTGTTTTCCCAAGCCATAATTGAGGTTTTTCTCCAAGTGTGAAATGTTAAAATGAGTGATAGGGATCTTTTTCCTACCATTTTTTTCATTTAGTCATGCTGTGAGATCTTTCTTTAATCCTCCACAGAAGATATTCAGTTCTGGGAATATATTTTGTATCAGGAAAAACCTGTCACCTTGCTAATCAGTTTCCTGTGACACACATGTATGAAAACGTCTGTTGGTTTAAACAGCGTCTCTTTCCTATTCCTTTATGGATACTGCATGGATGAAGGCATGCATAAACTGAGTTGGGAAAAGTGTAGTTGCATCCTGGGAAGGATGACAGAATGGTGCTGGTTTATCCTTTCTGCTCTGGACTGTGGGGCGATCCTTCTGCTGATGGCACAGAAGGAAGCGTTGTGACAGTTAATGAGATAAACATGTCCATTGCCCTAAGGCTGTGTTATACCAGCAGCTGTGATGGCATGATGTGGTTAGGTTAAATCTGTAATTAATACTAGAAGAGCAAGTGAAATACTTGGAACCTATCTAAAAATATGTTTTGGCGTGAAAACATGTAATCTGTGCAAGAAGAGAGGGTTAATGTTTCCATTTATGAAAGGCATTTTACAGGGCAGCAGTAAAAACCTGCACAAGTCCCGTTAAACCTGAGCTTGTTGGAGCACCATGGCCTTACTGCCCGCGAAGGTCATAGCACATGCTGACACCGCACAGGTGGCTCACATCAAAGCAGGGTCCATGACATCCTGCCTTTGGGGAGGGAGGTCTCCTCCCGGCCATGTGTCATTCTGCTGTGCCTTGTAGGGTTTGCTGATAGATGATGGGTGCCCACCATGGGCTGGGCAGCTTGGGCTAACATCAGAGGTCTTAAGGCTACTGCTCTTCCGCTAAGAATAGATGAGCAAACTAGAACAGATTGTCCAGAGGAGCAATGGATGCCCCATCCCTGGAAGTGTTCAAGACCACGTTGAAAGGAGCTTTAGGCAACCTGGTCTAGCCAGAGGTGTCCCTGCCCATGGCAGGGGGGTTGGAACCAGATGGTCTTCCAACCCAAATCATTCTATGATAACTGCTGAAGCTTGTTAGGCTAATGAGAAACGCAGTGATCCCACGGGAGGATACAAAAGATGTGGGTCCTTGGCTCTACCACTGACCTGCTGGGTGGGCTTGGGCAATTCACATGGGTTTCCTTGTGTACCTATTCTCTGTCCCAGAAGGAAATTTCTCTTGGGCAAGACCCTGCAGTCCTGCCATGCTCATCCATGGACCCCTCTAAAGCCTCCAGTTTGTGTGGCTGTACAAATACTATACTGCAAGGAACAATGGTGCTCTTCAGAGAACCTTCATGGTTCACAGGAATATAGCTAGACAGTGTTGATAATTAAAAGGGATGTTTAAGCCTTTTCCTGCCATAAACAGTGTTGAAGCTTTCTCTTTTCCATCTTGACCACTTGTAGAGATTCTTGTTTCATAGTAAAATACCCTACTGCCTGATCCCTACATCGCTATGACAGACCTCATGCCAAATACTCATTGCCCTCTGGCGCCCAAGAGTTTATGTATGGACAAGAGCAAGACTTAGGCCCAGGAGGAGGAAGAGGAGGAGGGAAACTTGGACTCGGGCCAACACTTTCCAAACTGTCAGGGATTTTTCATGGTGACCATGTCCTCAAGTTCTCTTATGCTTTGCCTCAGCATCTATGTAGGTTTGCAATTTGAAGGCACATGGAGCTGAGGCTTCTGTCGTTGTAGAGTGATTATGATCGCCTGTGATTCCCACTGGCAGGAATTTCCATTCACTTGTGCTAATGGAAATGAGCCCAGTCATGTAGATATCAATAGAAACAAGTGTCCTTAGATTTTTTCTGGACAACCTCCAAAATGTTTTGGTAGGATTATGTTTCTGTTTTATTTCCAGGTTTTATAGTATTGTAGATAATATAAAGTTAAATAAACTAGTCTCGCTCCTTTGGTCTGCACTTATTTATATCTACCATTTCCATGAAAATCAAGAAAAAACACACACATAGGGTCAGAGTCTTGTTCCATATCAAATTTGCCCAAAGTTAATTGAATTGCAGGGAATATCTAAGAATGCTGCAAAAGTGACTTCTGGAGAGAGTAACCTGAACATGTCTTGAGATGAGTTTTCAGTGGGTATAAAAAACAGTACGTGTGCATCAGGAGACAATTTACCCTTTCATGCTTTCCTTTTTTTTTTTTTTCGTGAAGTTCATATATGCACAAGGAATGCAGCTTGAAGTAATTTTAGGAAGTTCTTCTCTGGTGAAAATTAAAAAATATTAAGGGTATGTGCCAGTTGGTTGGAATGAATTACCTTTTGATACTGAATCCAAAGAAAGACATTTTGCTGGGTAAAATGAACTGGTGCAAATTTTTTTAGATCTTTCACATTCAACTTGTAGCCAGCCATGTTACGATATGATTCTTTATGACACAGCTGCAATAGCAAGTTATTAATAAAAGGATTAATGGGTAGAATAATAGTAATTCTCAGCAAACCATGTGATATGGGAATACCGGAATACGTGATGTGAAAACACAGTCATATTACTGTAAAAAATCTTGCACACTATGTACGCATCCTTATGCACACATATGGTTTCATAATATATCCTAGATTGCAAGGAACAAATGGAATTTAGGAATGATTTGGTTTACAGTTCCCTTAAGTAACATTATCTTGTTAAAGACATTAACCTCAGGCCTCTACTGTTATATATTTGCTTTTATTGTTTTCATCCTGGGGAGCAACCTGTAGGAGAGACACTCAACAGGAAAAGAAGGTTCAAAGGGCATCAAAACATTGATTTTCAAGATGGCTGAACAGCTGTCTTGGGAGCACTGTGCAATTATGAAAAACAGACATCCCTGTTTAGCCTTCCTTAATATTAAAAAAGTTCACATACCTTTCAAGCACTAATAACTGGGGTAAGATTTAGCCTGGCATCGTCATTTTGCTCCACGGGCTTCAATACCCCCACTAAGCAGAATTTAACTAGGTGAAATATATCCTCCTGTGCGCTGTATACAACCCAGGGCTGGCAGAAAGACTGAAAATGAGTCAAACAACCTCTTCCCAACAGATTTCCCCCCACGCAACTGTAGTTATCTATGCAGGATTTGTTATTTCTGTTTGCCCTTGGGACTTTTATATGGTGTTTGTTTGCTGTGGGTTTATGGGTTAAGTATGCACAAATCTTAGAATAAACTTTAGGAATAACGTTTCCGTTTAAGTTGCTTGACAAGTCCATTTTAAAACCCCTCTGGAAGCCTCTGCATATGCTCTCCAGAATTACTCCTGTTCCTTAAAACAGGTGTTCTTCCTTGGTTTCCCTTTTCCTTGCTGAAGGCCAAAGAAGCTTTTTTTAATGCCTTTGGTGAACCCTACGTTGGCTAACATGCTACCTAGGGAGAAATTACATAGCACGAGGAGTTGTGTCGCTTCCAGAGCATTTACCAGTTTCTCACCTGTGCTTAAATGAGCTGGGGAAGGAACAACGCGGAACAGTCCCAAATGCATCCTCCCCGTGCAGGCTCCGCTGTGCAAATGCTCTGAGCAGAGAGGTCCCAGGCTGCCCCTGGTTTGACTCCATGTGCCCACACGTGCAAATACCAGCTGGCTCCTCCGTTGCCTTCCCTGAGCACGTGGCCCAAGGTGCAGCACCGTGCTCCCAGATAGAGGCAATTTGCATCTCGCAGGCTGAGGATGGAAGGGTCTGGGATGTCTACGGAGCACTCCTTCCTAAGGGAAAGCAAGTGAAATAGAGGTGATGCCAAAATAGACAAGAACATGAGAATGGGATATTCTGGGGAAAACCCAGTTGCTCCCAAGGGAAGGAAAAAAAAACCCCACCACTGTAAAATATATATGTTCTTTGAGTTCCATTACAAAGTCATTTCTTTCCCAAATAAAATAGCTTCCTCTGGAAAGTACTTGGTACACAGATACCCCAGGCACAGTAACTTCTGAGCTCTTGCCTCAAGGTTACCAACACAGGACAGTTTTTTTCATGCAGTCACGGCTTCAAATGTCATTTTAAGTATGTGATGCTTTTTTTTCTCTTTTCAGTTGTCCTCTCTTAGTTAAGGCAAAGACTCAGTTAAGTGACATCCATTCTAGAGGTCATGGTACGCAGTTCATAGGGACAAGCAGGCTTTTCAAATTTCTACCAGCTCTCATTTCAGGCTGCTTGCAAACTCAAGCACCAACCTCTTTAATCAGTTACAGCTGAAAGGTTATGTCTTTCCCACGACCACAAAAGATAGAGACTGATTTGAAAAAAACCAAAAATACATAGAAAGTACATATGCCTGAAACTGTGGGTTCTGGAACAGAAAACGGCAGCTGAGAAGATGTGCTGTCAAATGGTATTGCTGTTACCGTCTCCACCAGCGTGGGTGTTTGAGGCTCTGTCTTCTCTACTGTTCCCCAAGGATGTAATTAGGACGCAGTGCCATAGGTCTCCATTCATGGAGTTTCCTGGAGGCCAGCAGCTGTCCAAAGACTTCTCCTTTGTCTTTTCAATAGGCCAAGACCTGAGAGTTTAGAATTATTCCTTACCGTCATAGCAATTTGCTGCAGAGACAGAACGAACAAGTCCTGTGGCAACCAGTTGAGGAAAAATCAATATTTATTCTGCACTGATTATGAATAAAGACGTGTTTCCTAAAGCGCAGATGAATAATTTTATAGTCAGATGCCAGCTCTGCATTTAAAAGATTCATTCACAGTATTTAAGAGCATGCAGCCTTTTAAAAACATTAAATTGTGATTTTGTCAGTGAAAGGTGTTATTTCCATCTTTAAAAAAACCCCACCAAACTGACAAAAGTAGCTAGAATACGAAGATCCAGGAATGGTGTATTTCAATGTGTGAAGTCATCAAAATCCCTTTTTTCCCTACTTATCTAGCAGGCCCCTATGATTTTTTCCAACGTGCCTAGAATGAAACTGTAGGATTGTGTTGTTGGATGCTGACTGGTGGAAAATTGGTTATTTAAATTCCAGGAAACGTCTGATTTTTCAACTACAACTGGTTTCTAATTAGGGAAGAATCCAGCTGTCAGCCAGCAGAGGAATTATGAAATGTTAAAATCACTGGGGGCGATGGAGAACAATTAACATTCTCAGCCGTAGTGTCGTTGTGCTCTCCAAATGCTGGGCTGCTTACCTTGCAAACACTCGTGGTCTGTTCGACTGGAGGATCCTATGGGAGTTGCACATGACGAGAGAACAGTTTATTGCTGAAACTCTTCTGGGGTCAGCAAAAAGTCATGGAGGCCCCACGTTTCTTCTCATTGAAGTCAATAATCAAAGGTTTAGAGCCAAGTGAGTCAGGTGGTGTGTTTCAGCACAGCTCCATTGGCTTCGGTGGCTTCAGTGGGATGTGCAGCCACTGAGGACCTGACACGCTGGCCTTGGTGGGAGTGGGATTTTGGAAAAGCAGTTCAAGATTTCTCATCAGCTTAGGCAAAGCTGCATGTTGTGGTCCAAAGGCTCAGGAGCCAGAGCCAAGCTGGGCTCTTGCTGCTGCTGTGCTGGGAGGAGGAACTGGAGGAGGAAGGTGAAGGCAGAGAGACAGAGCCATGAGGTAACGGCCAGGGTTATGGTTGGGCTGGCATGAACAAAGCAGCTGTAGCTGCTCAACTAGAGCTGGCCCAGACCTTAGATTTTGCAGACCTTTTGGTGGACCAGCTGTGTAAGGGCAGATCATCTATCCTTAAAGGTCAAATTTGGGTTACAGTGGCTGGTTCTTTGCTTAGTCCATGGAAACCAGTGAAAGACAGCAAACTGTGGAGCTCCATCCAAAGGCAGCCAACCTACCCAGCAGGAACTTGTATGAGGCAGTTTGGAGAGATGTTATCTTATTCTGGACTGTGATTGTTATTGTTTTCTTAGCCTGTACCTTCAGTTTGGATTTCCAAGAGCCTAGTAATCCAACTGGATGTATTAATACATTTTGAACTGCTAGTAATTTAAAGCTGCTTTTGTATTAATCCAATTTTGTGTTATATGTAATACTTTGGCACTATATAACATTGTGCCCACATGCCTCAAGTGAGAAGCCAGTTTTGTGAGATACAAGATACATGCATTTCCCATCAGCTTAAAAAGGTACTGGCGGGAAGACAAAGTAGCTTGGAAGAAGTTTTGATGTTATCTGAAAAGTCAAAAAATCAAGAATGTGTTATAGTTGGAAGCAATCAGCAGAGATAATGCTGGACTCCAGAAGGTGGACAAGAAGCGGCCAAAAGGTGACCTTGAGGGAGTGTGTATGTATAAATACAGAAAGCACTGAGTGTTAGAAGTGACGGTTGTTGCCTGGGACAACGATGACTCCTTGGACAGGCTGGGAAAGGAGAGAAAGTCATGCAAGTTCTGCTCTGCTGCTCTTGTTGCCCAAGTTGGATGTTAGTTACAGGAAAGCTCAAGCCAACAAGTTGGATCTGAGCACCCTTGTCCAGATCCAAGTTTCATCCGCTTGATTTTGTTCTTGTTTATACAGGAACGACTTGGCTAGCATCAGTGCTTTTTGCAATGTTGCAAAATCAGTGGAAGTAGGATCAGAATTTGGTCCAACCTGATCTATAGCGAGTCAGTCCTACAACATGGTGTTAGAAACTTAAAGCTGAGCTTGTGGTCATGTTCCCCTCTGCTGGCAAGTGGGACCTCTGAGATGTTGGCTGGAGGGCACCTAGTCATCCTCTTGTCCCTTAGAGATCTCCCCGCAGGACTGAACTTACAAAGGGTGTGTTGGATTCTCCTTGGGTCATTGCGTTGTTCAATTCAGCCAAGTGAAATCCCCAAGACAGGGTGGGATTGCTTTTCCACTGCTGTGCAGGAGAGAGCGGGAAGACCTCTGAGCCAAGCCAAGAGGCAAGCTTTCGCTGCTTGGGTTTGACCCTTCTGGAAAATGCAGGGTGAGCTGAGAACTTGGGCTCTAAACCTGGATGTGAGCCTTGGCTCAGATCTACTGATACCAGTCCTATCTCTCTTTTGGGGACCAAATAAATATTTGAGAGCACTCAGCTGTGTGTTTTTGTAGGGAATATGTATAGTCTTGGATAAGAACATGAGTCACTATTATGAGATAGTGCCTGGCTGTTACTGGAACACTGTAAAGCAGCTATGTTAAGACTATATTGAGGAACAAGTTGAATAATTATTTAAAGATGAAAAGCCACATTTCTCCACGAAGATAAAATGTTAAGAGCACTGTAACTTACTGTCTCCTTTCCAACATGAAGCGTTTCACAGGAAAGGACTGATAAACCAAAAAAAACCACCCAAGAAATGGGACAGAAAGTGTGTCCTGTGTGCAGTGCCAGGAAACCACATTACCGTTATTTGCTTATTAGATACTGTTGTCTTTGAGATAAGAGATACAGGTACAAATTAAGAAAAGACATTTGTGGTGAAGGCTTGATACCGCAGAGCAACCAGTGTCTCGGTTGACTGAAATACTGCAATTCAGTCCTGTGCGCTGAGCACAGACACGATGGGCAGTGATGAATGACCGTGCAATCTCGTGCAGTCAGTGAGAGGGAGCAGAGCCTGGAAAGGCTGAGAAAGGTGGATTTTGGAAGAAGTCACCATCTCCAAGGATCTACCTCCTTGTTACGGTTTAGCAAAAGGTACAGAAATGGGGCAGGTTGAGAGATTTGCTGTATGATGCGTGGAGGATGTGTGAAACCAAGCCAAAGAATCATGCAGAGGACCGCTGTGGCTTCATGACCAGTCTGATATGGATGGTGTAACTGGAAAGAGCTGAGACTCCGAAGACTTAGAAGTTAGTAAGGGACCATCTCACAACACCGCGAACACTGTGCCTCATTATTCCTCTTGATTCAGGCTTGTGTCTGTGGGAAAACAGGACTCAGGGGGACAACACCCCAGTTTGCAAAATGCACTGGGAGGAGCCGGTGGGACACAGCAGCCCCTGTGCAGGGCCGCGGCTCAGCAGCCAGCGAGCACCCCTCCGGGAGCGCATCTCCTTAGCATGCAGAGGACGCCTCACAGGGAAAACTTACCTCAACCTAGTATACGTTTTCTAGCCTTTAATTCCTCTAATTTCTGGACCCAAATAAGTTGCAAATATTAATTAATTTGATAGTATACATATAATACGTATGAAGTTGGGCATTTTTTATGTCAAACGAGAGCAGAAGCTGCTGTGGGTAGATGGTAAACTGGGCTCCCAGTGACCACAGATATTTGCTGCTATGAAGGACAACTTGACTTTAAATCATCTGTGTTGACCTATTTGTTAGGTTAGGACCAAAAACCAACCCCCTTAAAAAACTTAAAAAATAAAATAACCCTCCTCCCCCACCGAGCAGAGCAGTCCTCCATCCAGCCTGCTGGATTTCCGAGCTTGGAACAGGGTTTAAAGCAGTGAGATGACATTACACACAGCCTGTCAGCACACACTTCCAGAGCCCAGGCAAAGCAAGACAGCCTCTCTCATTACAGGTGGAAAAATGTTTTTCAAGCAGAGCTTTCGGAAGAATTACAACCGCGCGTGCACAGCGGAAGACAATGTTTTTCTTTGTGCTTTATCAGCCATGTTTCCGATGCGGGTAGTCCTGCGATGTTGGTTTGTCCGCTGGGATGGGATGTCAGATAAACAGGTAGTTTGTACTTTGCTGGAGCCTTCCTCATCCTCAGCCAGGGAAGCCTGCCGAAATCTGGGATATAAAAAATAGGAGACCAGATTCCTGAAGAGGTGTGAGTCGGCGTGCCTCCATGCCGCCAGTGGAGTTATGCTGATTTATGCAAGCTGAGAAATCTGCTCCAAGGTGTGCTGGAATAGATAATATTTCTTTGTCTTGCTCTTGGAGGGGTGGGAAAAGGAAGAAAGTTATAACGAGGATGAAATTGTCATGGTTTTGAACAATAGCTTTGGAAATTCCTATTCTCGCAGCTCATGGGGAATATCACTTCTCAGGGGAGAGGGGAATGGCTTCGGGAGGATGACACACCTTCTTCCAGTTCCGTTTTGGAAAAGCCTGTGCTCGTTTCTTCAATTCCAATCAAACAACACAATAAAACGAGTCATCAAGCATACCTACTGCTGATGTCTTCTGCATTTCACGGGAAGACGCCAAACCCTAATAAAACATCAAGCTGTGGACTGCCCTGGGCTACGGGCCTGATCCAGCAGCATCCCTGCAGGAGAGTGCTCTTCCACGGCTTGGATCCTGGTGCTCCTGTGGTCCCTGGGAGCTGCAGCTTCCAGCAAGCCTGGAAGAACCACCAGATGGACTGAAACCTGGGGCATCTCCTGGTGCATCCTCCCAGCAGGCTCCCAAGACGCAGGGATGTTTAGAGGCGCTGCCAGCACAACAGACCGAACCAGGATTTGGGTATCTTTCATCTCTGCTTTTCTTCAGAGCTCATCCTAAAACCATGGCTGGCTTGCAGGTGTAGGACTTTCCTAGCATGGTTCTGCTCAAGGCGTTTGGTGGTCTCAAAGAACCTTTGTGAAAAAAATGCAAAATAAAAGGGTATGACATAACTCATTTAGTTACTTTAGGTCAGTAATTAGTAAAGATGAGATGTAGCCTCATATTGTGGTAAGAAATGTGTAATTAATCCGTTGAACTCACCACCACAAGACACTGCTGAAGACGAAGGACTTTGCAATTTCAAACCTAGCTTGTAGGATTATGTGAGTACGGTTGCGTTCAATTTGATTAGTTTGGGAAAAAATCAAAACCACAGCAGTCTGGATGAAATGAAAGCCTACATGTTTTGGTGCAGGGCTGAAGCCTGAGCCAAAGGGTGGAAGAGAGACAGGGAGATGTGTGACAGGTTACTCCATAACTTCCTAATTTGGGGTTTCTTCTTGGAAGTGAGATGCCGGAGAACAGGAAAAACCGCTCCAATCCAGTTGAGAAATTATCTAGGAATGTGCAGACCTAAACTCCTTGGTTTCCAGAGGTAGAAAACTCTTCCTTGCTCCTTCACTAACCTCCCGAGCAAAAACCATGGGCTCATGCTTCAGCTTATCGCAGCCTTCCCCCATCAGCAGGTCTCCGCCGTGCACTTCAACTTGAACTTGACCACAAGTCAACGGGAGGCCTTGATAGATAGACAGATAGTTTTTGCGTGTCTTTTCAAGCCGGTTCCCTTCAACAGGTGTTTGCTGTGTCTGAGGTTACTTTGTTTATATAACCCTTGTTCCATTTGGAAGGATGAAAAATATCACTCCGTTTTATTGTAAACAGACTTAGGTTCTCTTAAACACTAAAAGGAAAGGTTACAAGATTAGTCATCGGCTTCTCCCACCCCCTCCACCACCACCACCACCACCACCACCACCTTGCTTTGCTCCCCCTTTGAAAAACACATGGGAGCCAGCAAACCTCCCCTGGCGCTGACGTCGGGGTGCGTGGCGTGGCCGCCGGAGAGGGGCGAAGCTTCCCTGGGGCTCCAGCCCTGCGTGCTGCACCGTGCTCTGGACGAGGGCTGGTTTGCTACGTGGGGGGTCTTTGCGTGCCGCCTGAGCGCTGGCTATCAGTTTTCAAATACAAGCTTGGATGTGCGTCCAGGTTTTATCTTCCCTTTGCTGCCAACAATTCTCAATTTGATTTTTTTTTGCCTCTTTTTTTTTTTTTTCCCTTTTTTTTTTTTTTTTTTTTTTTTTTTTTCCCTTGACAAGGGTCCATGAGTGAAAGCTCCATCACGGAAAGACAATCTTTTATAATGACAGAAGCAGAGCCAGGGATCTGTGTCAAAGGGCTGAGATACTGCCTTGCTGAGAATGCGGAGCGAGGGCTGGCCTGAGCTCGGTGTGTGTAGAAGGTGCATTTGGAGAAGAGCTGGGAAGGATGGAGCCCACTGGGGTAGGTGTGGGATGTAGCGAAAACAGGCTGGCAGCTAGAACTGGGTGGCTTTACTGGAGTCCCAGTGACCCTAATGCAGATAGAGCTCCCCATGCCTTTCTGCAAGGGTCCGGCACGTGGCATGACCGTACCCCAGCACCAGGGGAGAGCCGGTCCCGGGGCTCAGGTTTCCCGTGGGCTCCGCGGAAAGCCCCAGTAATGTGTATAAATGAGCTCTGTGCAAAGCCTGCTCTCGAGTCCTCGAACTCGAAAGGGGCATGAGCATCTTGACAGGGCCTCCTAACATAAGGCATGTGTGCGTGAGCCATGCTATGAATCATCGGGGCCTGGAACGGAGCTTTATTTAGGATGCAGAGTCAGAGAAAATTCCACCCTTGCCCCGGGAGTAGGGGAAAGCAGGTGTTTTTTTCCATAAACTGTCCTTAGCCCTAAAGTTAACGGCCATAAATTAAACGGGGGAGGGGAATAGCAGATGTTACTCTAGGAATCCACGTGCGTGTGTCTGAAGGTGAAAACTAAATACAGGGGTTTTTGCTTCTTTTAAACTAAAAATCCAAAGAAATGCCTGTACCTTTTTCCTTTCCGGCAGACAGTCAGGTCACACAGTTTCGGGAAATGCACCTTTCCACCTTCCTCCCTGGGCCAACTCATCCCTTGGACTCAGCACTGGTCCCATGGCTGGGCAGGCTGCAGGCATCCCGCTCTCCCTGCTCCACTCTCAGTCTGGGGTCTGCCATGGGGTCACTCCCTATCACATTCCGAGGGATTTGTTGCAGCCTTTTGGTTGAAAGAACATATTCTTGATGAGACCTATTCCTTCCCTTTTTGCCTAAAATTGCCCCGTTCCCCTTCTCCCACTCCTTCTCCTCCATGAATCCCTGGTGAGGATTCACCCAGAAATGCCCAGACACAGCCCTGCTGTTGCTGTGCCCATGTCCCCTGTGCTCGCGCAGGGAAGGATGGATGGTGGCAAGGCCACCCAGTGCTGCCTGTCCCCGCAGACAGCGTGGCTCAGTCCTGGTGGGACGCTTCCATGCCAGCCATCCCTTCCTGCCCTGGACACAGGCTGTGGTGCTGAGACAGCCGCCCTGGCTGGACCTCACTGCACCTCGCATGCCTTTGCCCCCCCTCCCGAGGCCGGTTTACCTAACGGCCTGTATAAACACAGGAAATGTGGTTATTTTCAAAAAAAAAAAAAAAAAAAATCAGTGCGTGGCTGTTTTGCAAGAGGCGCTTCATCAGGCAAGACAGGGCTGGTGGGGATGCGGGGGGGACACTCTCTTGGCTTAGCATCCCCGTGATGGGGGGGCACAAAACCTCCAGGGAAGCATCTGAGGGCAGGGATTGCGGACGGGACAGCATCTAGGTTCTATCTGTGTGGGTGAAGGGTTTTTTTGGCAGGTGGGTGAGGTTTTTGGGGGTGGTTTGCTATTCAGATTGTCCGGTGGGCTGCGCATCCACCGTGTGAATAAATGGGGAAACTGAGGGACGCTGGAGGCTCATTAAAGGAAGGAGCAAAATAGTTCTGTTCTCTGATGCCCCCCCAGCCCCAGTCCTTGCTGGATGAAACCACAGCTCTTTGTGAAGCCAGACAAGACCTGCAGCCAAAAAAAAAAACCAAAACCAAAGAAACCAAACCAAAAACCAAACGCCCAGACGCTGGGGCGATGGGCTCGGTGTGTCCTCCTTGCGGGCTGCCCTCTGCCCATTTCACTGTGAGCGAAGCTGGTTTAGGTTTCTCCAGCCGAGGCGATTTTTGGTCCTGCCAGAGGAGAGGGGGATAATGCCAACCCCAGAGACAGCTCATGTGGCAGCATTTGGCCCAAGGTCCATGCTCCAGGGCCACCCTGCCTTGTAAAAAGTTGTCCAAAGGATGTTGTATCAAGATGGGCACTTAGAAGCGCCTCGCAACACCCTCATCTTTGCAATTCTGTGTAAACTGCTTTAAATTGTTTCTTTGCAAGATCAGGACAGAGATACAGGACCACTGGGATCCACTCCCAGAGCTGTGGAGGGGGCATCTCCAGCTGCCCCTTTGGGCTTTATTTCCAGGTGTTTTTCCATGTAGATCTGCCTCTTTCCCGCGCACTTCAACTCCCAGCTCCTCCAAAACGGGCAGGACGAGAGGAAGGGAGGAAAAAAAAAAAAAGTAAAAAAAACCAAAAAGTAAAAAACCAAAAGCCCTGGGGCTAAATTGAAGCCATTAGTAGCCTCGAACTGATGACAGCGCAATAAATTACTAATTAACCTTGAGGGCGAGTTCAACACCTTGGGGATAAGTGTGAAAACACGGAGTAATAAGCCCTGACAAAGCCAGGGAGCCGCAGCTCCCGCCGGGCCAGGGCATGCGGCACTGCCTTCGCTTTGGGGGGGATTTCTGCACGGTGCAGGGCAGGCAGAGAGCAGCAAACTGGGGGCACTGGGGCTGGGACCTTGCCTGGCCTCAGTCCCGAGACCTTAAAAAAAAAAACAAAAACCACGCATTTTTGCCTTGTTTTCACAAAACTGCATCTTACTCGGATGTCTGGTTTAGTGCAGCCACGCTTAAAAAAAAAATGCCACCCGCCTATGGGAAATGTCTTCAATTACAGAGAACAAGGGCTGGCTGTGGGGGATTTTGTTGCTGCTGTAATTGCACCGACCGATCAGTGCCTCTGACCGACTTTTCCAGGGCAGGCGATTGCCTTGAACCCCTTGGCCAGCCCCGGGGAAGGTTTCTCCTGGATCCGAGAGCAGCCCCGGCCTGGAGGGCTCTGCCTGGGGGGGGCTGGGGATGGGGCACCCAGTGCCAAGCCCCCCTTGGCTGAGCCCTGCCCGTGGGGTGGTTGGTCCTTGCAGAGGTTTTGGCACACAAAAGCTCACAGTGATTAACGCTGTGCAATGCTGACCTGATTAGGTCAATCTGCCTCATTAGGAGAGACGATCATATATTGCAAAGGGGGTTTTATACATATATAAATGTATATATATATCACTGTATTGCAAGAAACGGAAGAAGATCATAATTACCCCAACCTGAGCCTAGTCCCTGCAGGTTTTCTGTGGTTGTTTGGATTTTATTCTCCAGCAAGCGGGGGGAATGCCATCCCGACCACCCATGAAGTGTGCATAGCTCTTGGAAACGTGAATGTGTCGGGGACGGGGAGCTGCGATTGCTGGGGACTGGGACGGGGCTGTGGCAGGGGACGATCCTTGCTTCTATCCTTGGTGAAGATGGAGAGGCAACATGTGCTCAAGGCAGCGAAGGGCACCGGGCTCTTCCCACATCAGAAAAAAAAACCTATGCGAGATTTCAGCTCTTGCCTGCCATAGGGAAGAGCCCAAAGCCACCCCAATATGTACAACCACGAGCTCCGAGATCCCTTTCTCTTTTTAATTTCCCTGCTGGTGCTGGGGCAAGTATTTACAAGGTTCGTTCTTTGGCATCTTGCTGCTGATCAAGCAGGGGACTTTGCCAATAGTATTGCATCAAGGTCTTTTCAGTTGTAATGGTGTATGACATTTCTGAGACCAGATATGGCTCAACTAATCATATTTTAATAGCCCTACCTTTTAGGAATGGACTGGCTCAGAGTGTACACAGTAATATTTTAATTTCTGAGCTCTGATGAGCATAATTTTGAGCAGGTATTCAGTTTCTGTATGTTATAAATCGTGCTCCCAGATGTTCTATGCCAACAGGCTATAAAGAGCAACTGCACAAATATAATATTTAATACTGAATGTCAGTTTGGGTGTTCCACTCAATTTCCTGGAAAGATCTTTAAACTCGTCTTATTTAACTTGAATACCCAATCAGTTCCATACTCCAGCCCGAGCTATGTAATTCCGCATAACTAAGTTCTCTAATTTCTGAGATGCAAATGTAGAGCAGATGTAAAAGGGGAGTGGAGGGAAGGGGGGATGTTCCTGTGCTTTCTGCAGCACTGGTTATCAGTGCCGGTTGGATCAGAGAGGAAAAAGGCTGTCAGGCTTTGTAAAAAAGTGCAGCCCCCAGGTGCTTTGGACCCTGTTGGAGAGAAGGTGGGTCAACCAGGTGCCCCCAGCCCTGAGAAATCAGCCTGCTAGGGTGGCTGGTTCATAGTGGGAATAAATGGTGGACCTGTTCTGCTAGCAAAGCCCCATCCCATTAAAGGAGCCTGAGCTATCAGGCAGGCTGGAAGGAGCACTGGGATTTCAGGGTGCTGAGGACAAAGATGAGTTTATGGCTTTCTTGGCAGTGGGATGGAACAGGGAAGGAGCTGTGACCCTCTGGGGCATGACCAAGGTAGACAGAGAGTCACTTCTTGCCAGTTGCCCTGTTGTCCCACATGATGCTCCTCTGTTGGTCGGTGGCCATCAGTTGTCTCATCACCCACGATTAACCTCTTTGGTCAGCTGAAGCATTTGCAATCACTGCCCATACAGCTCCTAGTGCTGTCTGGGCATCACTTGTGTGTTGGGAATCAGCAAAACGAGAATACTCTCTCCTTCCAAGGAGCCTTGGCTCCCGCCAGCCCATGGCTGTCCCCTCCTCAGACACTGCAGCTTTGGTCCAGAGGGTTCATGCGTCAACCCCAACAGAGTTCCCGCTGAGCTTGTCCACACGGGTCAAAATCAGGGCTGGGGGAGTCCCGAGGGAGTAGGAGCTGACAGGTCCCCTGGTCTAAGGGCTTGCTGGTCTGGCAGAGGGCAAGGAGGGGCCATAACCCCTGTAGCAGCCCCCGCAAGTGCTCCCAGGGCACAGGATTTAGCAGCTGCCACTCGCAGCACTATCCATCACCACCGGCTCTTTGAGCATGGTGAAGTTATTTGACCTTTTTTTCTGCTTTAAAAAGAAATACAATAAAAATGAGATTCTGGCTGCAGCTTCTAAAGCAGAACTGACCAAATACCATATATAGTATCAAGTAAGGACAGTCACAGACTTCCTTCCATCTTTTCAAGCCATCCCCCTTCCTACAGCACCACTCAAATTGCATTAATCATGGGCTTCTTCAGAGTAAGCAGGATTAATCTGCCCTCTTGCCATTTCCCTGATGTTTTGCAGCAAGTCTTGGATGCATGCGGGATCCTGTGCACCTCGCAGGCACGGTGGTGATAGAATGCAAAGGAAACGGGAGCTATTTCTATCAGGTCGAGCCTCACGGTGTTTCCTGCTCCTCCGAGCAGATCAGTCCCAGGTGGTCAGAGCCCCGTACACACTTAGGTCGCAAATGCTCACTTTCTCCATGCTTGCTTGCCAAAAATATAAATTGTTTGCTGTGTGACCCATCCTATTTCTTTGGTTTAAAGACCTCAGCAGCTTCAAAGGCTGCTTGTGTGTCCTGGGCTTTGGGCATTTGTTCTGAAAAAGCTCAGAAAGAGCTTCTGAAATTCAGCTGGGTGAAAGTTTCTAGCTACCTGTCAGTATCTTTCACTCCCTAGGGGTTTCTTCCTTTTCTTGTTCCCAAAAGCATTTGCCAGAGGACTCCTTGGGGATGTGTTCAGTGTTAAGCAGACATGTGTAATGTAATGCATGTATTCATAAACCATTAAAAAACCCCTGAACCCTCTGTGCTTTATCTAAGCTAATCAGAGTCTTCCTCTCGCATGGGGGATATAGGTCCTTCATGTCATGTCCTAGTATCTTTATAAACAAGACTCTTTAAAATGTCTTTTTCTCTTCTTTCTTTTTATTTTAATGGGAAAACTACTCATGTATTCTGCCACATGAAAGTAGGTTTGCCTTCATTTGTGGCCATGCTGATTACAAAACCTTGGAGATCTTTAATTAAATCGCTTGGGTTTTGTGTATTTCTTTCAAAAAAACTGATCAAAATAGCATTTGTGACTCATTACAATTATAACAGTGATACTATCATCTTTGCCTTCTTCTACTACTTATTTTGATCAAAAAAGCTGCGTGCCGTGCATAGCTTTAACAGTTCGTGAGTGTGCATCCCTCCCGCACGGGGAAGAGGATGCTTCCCAGCAGCGCTGAGGCATGGCTGGCCTTGGCATCTGTCAAGGAGAACGGAGCACGTCTCTAGCTGGCTCTGCTGAAAGCCATGAAGTCAAAACATTTTACACATATTCAAAGCCAAAGCCTACGAGTGACTGGAATATGCACAGAATTTTTCCTGGACATATCCATATCATTGGAATGTCCTGAAAGCTGTTGCATGTTGCAGTCAGCACACTTGTACTGTCCTCTCTTGCTCAAAATTGTTTTCCAGCGGGTTCATCTCTTGCTCTTTCTCCTTTTTTTAAGAGCAGCAGAGCCCCGGCAAGGTGACTCGGTATCTGCATCAACTGCTCTGGCCCTGCTGCCGAGCGAAGTAACCAGCCACAGCCTTCGTTCTGCTGGAGACAGCCGTGCGTGGTCACATATCTTAATTGTGCTGAGGTTTTTGTTCTCCATTTTTTGACCCTCTCCATTGTTTCACCACATGCAACTCTTTTAGACAAAGGATGAGGCTCATTCACTGCCTCCTGCAGGGACACTGCAGCCCAGCAGGTAACTGATGCCACAGCAACCCCAGCAAAGGATAACGTTAGAGTTCTAAGCTTTCTGGTGACATTAATGCCACCAAAACTAGCCATGCTCAACATCATGGGGCTGTAACACTGTGAGGAGCCATCCAACCTCCTGGGTCTGAGTCCTCTTCTTAAAGACCAAAGCTACCTTGGAGAAAGACCAGAAATGAGAGAAAGGTTTTTACATGAGGTTCAGGGTACGTCTGGCTGTGAAGTGGATGGGACCATGAAGGCTTTAAGAGAGGACCAGTGACGGAGCACCACTGTCTCCCCAGCTGATCCCACAGATCCCAGCAGTGGAAGAAATCTCAGAGGGGTTTCACGAATATACGGGCTTAATTTATCAAAGCTTGAGGATACCCTAGAACCACATTGCTCATTTATCCATGGTCCTTGCGGGACTCCCCATCTGTGGTGGCCTCAAAAGCCACCCTTCACGCAGTCATGTCTGAGTGGCAGGGAAGAGTGACACATCCCTCTTCCTACTGCTGCTTCCACTTATTGAGGCTGGGGAGAAAACAGGGCTGGCCCCGATGCTGTCGCACAGATGATGATTGCCACTGGCACGTGTTTCCTCATGTTTGGTTTCCGATACTGCGGGACATCCCTGTTGCCTGGCAAGTGGCATGTGGGTATAATCAGTCTCAGGCAATTTATTTTTACTACCCTGTGTAAACACTGTGCTGAAATTGTCACTGTGATTTAGGAGGTGCCAGATTTTTCTGTTAGTGATTTTTTTATTATTTTCTTTTTCTTTTCTTTCTTGACACCTTCCACTCCATCTCTGAAATGACACTTCATGAGCAGCTTTCACCAAGGGTTTCACTGGTGATGGGACATGCTGGTGAAGTCTAAGCTCTGTCTCTCCAGACTTTCTTGGAGACTGCAAGAAGGAGAGGACAAAATTATCTTTCTCTTTTGCCCGGCAACCATTTTGTGCGCTGAAAATAGAAGTATCATTTTAAATGAGCCACTCAGAGAGACATAATCACCCAAATACAGATGAAATCACTTAAAAATTTTGAAACTGGCAACCTTGTATATTTTAATTATAGACTACAGTGATATTCTGCTGAAAGCAATTATGTTGTAGCTCTTCCCGCACACACAGGCAGTCCCAGTTGTGTTCCACAAGGACTAGTGGTTAAGCATATAAGGCATCATGTATGCATTACTTTTTTTAAAAAATCAAATTTTTCAGCGCTTTGAAATAAGGCAAGAGATTCACTGCTCTGGACACGGCCTTATTGCATATATGTGGGGTGCGTTCAGGTAGGCGAGTGTAGGTGTGTTAATTGCAGCAGCAGAAACACGTATCTGCAGTGAGAACAACTTTTTTCCCCCACTTTTTGAATGGCCTCTTGTTTTTGCTGTGGAAATGGCCGTCCCTGCTTCGTCAGTACTTTTTAAACTTGCCACGGCCAGAAAAGATACTTCTGTTTAAAATCAGAGAAACTATCCACTAAAAAGCTTCACATGAAAGATATCTATTTCACCGGGTTGGACTGGCCAACAAGCGTGGCTTGCTGAAATGTGGTCGAGACACTCAGATACAGTTCATGCTACTGATACCCCTTGCTCTCCCTTCAAAATTAGCCCAGATGAATGGGGCCTTTTGTAGTGAGGAAAGAAACGGGCAGAAATCACAATAATCTCTTTCTAGCCAGGCCTCTGTAGCGCAGGGTGAGTCAACGGCTCTGCCTGCTGCTGGAGAAGAAGGAAAACAGCAATTTCTCAGCGGTTTCTTTGGCATGTTGGAAACTGAAGGCGATCTTCTCGCACGCAGCCCATTGCACCTCGAACTGGTCGCTCCCGTTGACTCCGTTCCAGCCATTCAAGAGCTGCGGGGCTGTGGACTGTGAATCGCATCCTTCACAGTCCAGCCGAGCAGGTTTGTCCCTGCCGGGTGCGCTGGTAGCCCTCGGGTGGTGGGAGGCGGTAAGCATCTTCTGGCTTTGGTGCACAGTGGCTTTCGTCTTTTCCATGCATGCTTCCCAGGCCAAAGCCTTTGCTCTCGGTGAGGAGTTATACTTCTTTCCTGTTATTCTAAAACTAAGTACTTTGCACATTTGGGAAGTATTATTAAGTAATAGTCTGAGTGACGGTCTGTGGCTGGAGTTAATTTCTTCCAGTTCTCAAAGTGTCTAATTACACTTTCTTCAGTGCTAACTGTACAGATTGTTTCAAATGTGCAAAGACGTCTTGTTTGAATTTTTCATAAAAAAAGAAAGAAAATCCTCAGTTCATCCCTCCGGAGCGAAGGTCTGGGACTAGAGGCATAACCCAAATGTCTTCTGGCTTCAACACTGTTCATGGTTCTGTACATCTTCCCCCAGTACCCTTGAAGGAATAAAAACCAAGGGGCCAGATGCTACCTGGTGTAAATCCAGATCACCCTTTTTATGCAGTCCCACTATTTCCCAGCTTAAAGCCAGACCCGTCTTTAACTTGAACCCCTGTCAACAGAAGACATGGTTAAGCAAACATAGGCAACCCCAGTTTAGATTGTGCTGGGATTCTGTTGCAGCCCCTGTGGTGGGGATGCCATGACCACCTGCCCTTTCCTAGTCCAGGGTGATGCAAAGTGAAGTGGGCACTGGAAAGAGCTTCAGGCGGACATGTTTCACCCTAGAGCTGGTGTAGGGTAGGAGAACCTTCATGGCATCTCTGGAACGTTGACTGAAAACAGCAGTTTGTTAAGCCACCATAACAGGGTTGCGTTTAGGGATTGTTTGAGCCTTCCTTTAATAATTGATGGAAGACCCATGCAGGTTTCATATAGAGACATCTTTCAGGAGGGGGAGAAACTCTATTTGGAGATACATTTCTACTTCTTTGCTATGGCCAATTTAGGAAAACAAACATAGCCTGCAGCTGATTTTTCTGATTACAGTTTAAAATGCATTGAGTGGGTGTCAGAGGAGAGATGCAAGGAGCAGAGCTGTCGGTGAGACTGTGAGAAAAGCCAAGGATGCACGTCACCCTTCAGTGCCCGAGGGACAAGCTCCGGGAAAGTACCAACAGCTGGGTCGACCTCCCAACTGCCACTGACCATCACATCAGCCTCGCTCCAGGCTGATCCCAATGTGCTTTTTGTCCAAGGATTTTGTCCATCTTCAACTTTGGCCATGTTCAAAGTAAGGATTTCACAATTATCAGATCTTTTTCCCGTTGTCAGACCATGGAGGGGAAAAATAGTGTGGAGAACTGGGAAGAGCGGGTAAGATGGGCATCCGGCCCACGGCAATGCCTGGGGCTTTGTTTTGCAAGGCTGGTGCCACACGACAGCCTGGGCTGATGCTGCTGATTCGGTCACTGTGTTCACTGACTTCTCTGAGGGATGGACACGTCCAATTTGAGTGGTGGCCTACAGGACTAGACATGGTATCCTTTGAGACTGGGCGAGCTCACATTGTGATTTATTTTTCTTTCCTGGGGTTTGTGACTGAATCAGGCGGGAGAGAGGAAGTGAAGGTTTGTTCTTTCTAAAGATTTATTTCGTTACATCTGCAACAAGTCAAGAAGAAAACAGGGTAGAAAGGCTTTTGGTTTTGGGCCTGGAACAAAGCTCAGTACTTGAGATAAACAAATGGGGGGAAAGGAATTATCAAAGAAAGAGCTGGCCACAGACTTTGTTATGTGCTTTACTGTAACAAGCTGAGAAACTTTGGTAACTTAAACCAAACTGAAAGCGGACCGGGCTTGCAGGGTAAAAGGAAAAGCAGATGACTGAGATACCTCGAGGAAGAAAATGTTCTGTCTGTCTCCCTGCCTATCCATCTGTCCTGTGTTGCTCTTATATATGTGGAAATACTTGACACGGAAAATATCCCAAGCTTTGGATTAGAGAACCCAGCAGATTTCTCAGGTGTGTGAGGTGCCCTGCCATTGACATCCATAGACATGAACAAGCTCCGTTGATTCATCCATCAGATGAAGTAGTGCTGCTCTCTTAGTTTTTACAACACGCATCAAGATACCCAAGTGCAAGAAAATACGTAGGTACTGATGCAGCGAGGAATTGTGTACCAGTGTGTTTCACCTGCCAGATGTGAGGTGTGATTATTATGCACAGCCAGAAGCTACATTTACACATTCCCTGAGTTGGCTGCAAAATCTTCAAGTGTTCTATTGCAAGTCATCTTCAAAAAACATTGCAGAACACAATGACAGCTTGTCCGAGTTTCTGCTCTGGTAAGCAGGTGTTAATAATTCATACCTAGTGCTCAGGCCAGCGTAGGAGCTCAATTACTTCATGTAGGTCAGCAAAGATGGTGAAAAATAACAAAAGCTCGGAGATACAGCATTTCTTAAAAGAACAGAATTTATTTCTCTCTGAGGGGAAAAAAAAGGGAGAAATGATGAAACCCTCATTTTCACAGTGTTAAATTAACAACAGCAAAAAACGCTCAAAAGAATAAGCTGCACGTTAAGTAAATTTAAAAGAATTACTATAAAATGAATGCCAGCTTGTTTTTCTAGTGTTTGCAAATCCTGAGTCACCAAAATCCCTTACAGCACCTCCTGAAAAGCTTAGAGGAGCGTGCCAGTCGCAGCTACCCTCCTCATATCCTTAGGACCACAGTGTCCCTCTTAGGAGGTTGGTGGCTGGGGCTCGTGGCAGAAGAGATAACTCCTCCAGAAGGCAGCTCACCCCACCACAGTTCTGACAACATTTACCAGCTACCTGTGCTGAGTGCTCCTTATCTGACTGATACCCTATCAGCCCTATTCAGGGCAAGGTTGGCGAGATAGCGAAGTGGCACAATTAGCAGTAATTAGCATAGCGAGAAACCCGTTCTACAGTGGTTCCCGGGGTGAAGCAGGTCCACATCTCCTGGGCACTCCAGAGAAGCTGGTGGGGTTGAGTGGCCATTGGCCTGGTAGCCAAGATGGTGTTTGTGCTGCCGGTTCCCTTTTGTTGCTGCACGTGATGGGAATGGGTTTGGGGGCAGAGCCCCCGGGGAAATGGGGCGATGGTGGAGGTGCCTTCACCCTGGGGTGGGAGGGTGCACGGGAGGCTCACACCTCCACGTGGGTGCACAGGCAGCCCACCTCACGGCATTGTAGAGCCATTAGTCTTACTGAAAGTGGCCAGGCTGATCTTGCACGTGATGGTCCATGACCCTAAAGCACCTTGCTAGGACCTGCTACTTCTCACTGGTCTGCCTGGGGTGAGGAAATCATGGTCTGGAGGGAAATTTGGAGAAATGGAAAATGTGAGTCCCTCTAGTACAGTGATACTGGGGTTTTTTTAAAGCAACAAAGCACTTAAGACAATCCAGTCATCAATACGTCCTATAGAAGAAGAGGGGAAAACTTCAGTAAAGATGAGATTTGGGTTATTTCGTGCACACACAGACCGATCTGCGTGGCAGCCTGTCTCAGTTGCCCAGGGCTGGGGAGGGTTGCCCCAATTGCTTGCTCCAAACTTTGGCTTTGCCTACACTTTCTAAGCACTCACCCTTGAGATGAGGGTCATCCTGTCTCCAACCCACAGCTCAGTCCTGCAGCATGGTCGGGGATGTTCTCCCTCCTCCTGCACGCACACGGCTTGTGCATGGTTAAAGCCCCTGTGCCTGACATCCCCAAATTAACAGGTTAGCCGTGACAGTTGCTGGTGTTGCTGGCCAGAAACCTGTAAAGCAGAAGGGAAATGGTTTTGGTGGCAGAACTACAAATACTCAATAAAGCACGGATTGTTTCGGTGCTTTTTTATGTGGTTCTGTGCTGACTTTTCGTCCCCTAATTCACAGCAGAAGTGAAGCAGGGTGTAGTAGAGATTGAGCATGAATCCTTTGCGCTTGGTTAATGGGAACAATTACAGAAGTTTCTTCTTTTTCTTTTGCCAAGCTGTGATATGAAATCATTTGCTGGGTTCTTGCTCCCATGGAAACAATTCATTTCATACCATTTTTGTACTACACATCAATTAAGTGATTAACTAAATGAAGGCCAACAATTCATAAATGTATTGTCTCATGCAATAATCAAGTAGGTAACAAGTACCACAGCTAAATGCACTTAAAATGCAATGAAACCAGCCCTCTAAAGTACTTATGAGAGTGTGAATATCTATTGATCTGATACAGCACATCATTTATGAGCCAAAAATACCAAACGTGGGTGTTTAGGGGTTGCAGCACTTGCTGGCTTTTGAGTAAAACCTCATTTTCTCAAAGGATCTGGTCACCTTGAGCCATGTCTAGGAAAGGGTTTAGGGACCTGTTGTGTTATGCAGATACCCATCAACCGCCAGTCCATCTTGCAGGCAAAGGCAAGCCAAGGGTGGACAACTTGCAGGACTTCCTCCTACCCCTGTGGTTAGTGCGCTCACAGGGACGTGCCTGGTCCCCGGCCTTTCTCCAAGGACTCTCTACATATTTTCTTCTTAAAACAAAATATACAAAGAGTCCACCCGGCATGGAGTGGAATTCAGGACTCTGCCTGCTCCCTCCCAAGCACATCTGGGAGCCTTTCACTCGCAGAGCTGAGCAGCTGCACGGTGAGAGAGGGAGGGAGGGAGGGCGGGAGGGACGGAGAGAGACTCCCATGCTCTGCCACAGAGGAAAGCGAGGGCTGAAGAGGCAATTGAATTCAGGGACGCTGCGGCGGGTGGCTCAACCCTGAGGGTTTTCAGGGGGATGGGGACAGAATTGCAGGGGCTGGGTGACGGGCAGGGCTGATTTCCCAGACTTCAGGCTTAGCAATTTGTTTCTGAAAATGAGACACTTGCTTACAAGGCTCAGTAGGAGTTGAAGTAGCTTATTTTAATGAGTAGCTAGGGGAAAATTCATGGTGCAGCCCTCTATATTGCACCCAGAATCTTTATTTCACTGGTCATCAGATTGGAGTCTTTGTTGAGACTAGCCCTTACAGAAAAGGAAATTACTTCTTCCCCTTCATTCAAGAAGGATTTATACACAAGTGGTTGTGCAAAAAATAATAACCTGATTTCAGTTTAGCAGCTTAAGAGAATCATAATTTTGCTTGGAGTATTCTCTTTTTTCCCCTTTCCTTCCCTTTGTTGGGTATGTCCTGGGAAAGCAGTGTGATGCACGTAGGCTGTTCCTGATGGACAGTCAGACCACGTTCAGTGACCCCTTCCACAGCTATTTCTTGGATGAAGCCAGTTAGTTGGCCCTTACAGACAAACGCAATAGAAATTTCACAGAGAAACTTCACAGAAAATCATTTTTTGACCCAATCCCAAAGGACAACTTTTCCACCCAGGGAGGAATGGTTCCTTGGTGTGTACAAAATAGACCTTAGTTGTCCAGTGCAACGGTATTTTCTGTAATCCTTTCTGCTGACAAGCTAGCAGGTGGTGAACGACCACAACATGACACGAAAAGAAATATTCTGTGATGGATGAAAGCAGTACACAGAGCTGTATCTCCATCCATTTGAGACATGGACACTCATCCCCTTACATCTGACAAAGCTGTTTCTCCCCTTCTCCTGTGTGGGCCCCTGCCATATGGCTTTTCTGCTTCTTTACACTTCCCTTTGGTTATACCACAGCATCTCAGTTGAAGCTCATGCTAAAAGCATCCTTGTTGCCCTACGAAGGAACCAGGGATAAGACGACGCCTAGCAGGGCTGGCTGCCTTACCCAGTCCTTCCTTGGTCACTTGGACCAAGTTGCATGACCAACGACCAAGGCTGCAGAGCATTCATGGGCCACCCTCACCCAGAAGACTTTGAAGCTGGGCCTGCATCTGTGCCTAATGCATGTTTGCATGCAAATAACGCAGATGGGTGGCAAATCTGGAGAGGAGAACAGGCTCAAGTCTGCACTTAATGACCAGAGTAAACATCCCCCTGAAATCTCTTTGCAGAGCCATCCTCAACTGTCTCTCTGCTATTCCCCACTCCCCTTTTACCACCCAACCTCCTGACCTTGCAAAAATATGTCTCTGAAGGGTCAGAGCTTGGGCCTGGAGCAGATGCTGATGCCTGGGACCACGGGTGGGTGGCCCCAGGGCTGGACAGTGCAACATTCCTGTACAAGGTCTCTGGTTGAGATAAGGCATCCCTACGCTGTGATTTACTCCAAGGAAGCGGAGTTTGAGGGAATCCTGCATGTTTCCTGGCAGACAAGGCAGAAAAAGTCCTGTAGAATAAAAAACCTTTCCATCTGTCAGTAATGGTTTGCTTTAGAAAAACATCTAATTATATCTAGCTGAAAGCACCATACTGGTCTGGACCACAAGCCATCGTTCACAGCCTCCAAGCCCAAACGTATTGGAACGTACCAAGGACTGAGCTCATTTATTTCTGCCTCAGCTAACCCTGGGCCAAATCCTTCTGGTTTTGCAGCCTCCTCCTGGTTGGACTTCAGTAGCAAAGGTGGGACAAAGAGCAGCAGTGCTTCCAAGTGTGAGCCGTTTAACATCCCACGTCCCTCTTCGGGGTCTGGAGAGGGTCAGGACTTCAAAAATGAGTTGACCTACCCCACCAAGATGAGCATACACCTACCTAAAGCCAGCAACTCCAAGTGCAGCTGCTTTGGGCCAGCTGGGAAGAGAGCAGTGAATGCTAAAACAGAAAAGTGGCCTCCATCCCTCAACACCCTCTCTGAAAACTGGTATTGGTGACCTTTCTCTGCTAACTCCCTTCTGACAGAGTCTAGAGAATAAGTCTGCAATGAGCAAGCAGAAGGGTCTCTCTTCTGCCAGCGAAGTTTGAGCTTGCAGTTGTTCCCATGCAATGTGGGTGCTTCTGGGTTCAGACAATAGGCAAACTGAGGTTCTAGGATTGCAGTTTTGGGCTGGAATGCCTTAAATCCAATCTTTGTACCCTCCCTTTTTTTTTTTTTTTTTTAAATCTCAAATTTACCATACCTACAGCTGTAACTGCAGTATTTGAAAAGTCATAACCCATCCCCAAAACAGCTGTCTGGAAAAGAGGGTATGAATTCCCAACTCAGAGGCCCAGCAGTATGGAAAAATAACAGAGTCAGAATTCTCTCTCCAGAAGGAATTTCTTCGGGCAGTTTGGGAGGAGGATAGTGTGTATGTCCCCACCAGCCCAGCCTGCCATTTCCTTCACCTAATCCCTCACATTTCCACTGTGCTGCACACACTGAAACAGCCCTGGGTCTGGGGAAACAGGAGAGCCAACCGCATTGATATGTAGTCCCTCTGGACAGTTTCCATGAAGGGAGATCTGCAGTAACACTCTTCCACCCCCATAGCACATCCCTGCTGCAGTGCAAATATAATCCCAGCGCTCACAGCTAAGAAACACTGGACATATCAATGCAAAGGATGGTTGGCATGACTGCCAAGAAAAGTTTGGACTGTGCACAGTATGACCACAAGATAAGCAGCACGTGGATTTGCAGAGATGGTCACTCTTGCAGTAAAAGCGATGCTGCAATTAACACTCTGCCTCTGATCTCTATACACCCACAATGCTGCTCCCTGGGACACTCAGTCCAGATGCCACCAGCCCCAGTGAGAACTTGGAGCTACTAACCAGCCACTTTCCCAGACACAACTGGTTCTTCCTTGCGTCCCTCTGGCTTGGAGCCAGCCGACGGCTCCAGGTCCTTGCCGAAGAAACACGTTTCCAGCACCGGTGGGTGATTGTTGAGAAATAGGTTCAAGAAGATAGGAGTCCAGATTATGAATCCACATCTAAGGTCACCCTGAGAATGTGACATCCAACCCAGGACTGAATTCTTTTAATATATGAAAATCCTCCATTGAGCACAACAAATGACTTTGGAATTTGAGCACTTACTTCTTTTTCCCCCCATATAATTTATTATGCAATTTCTTCTCTCTAGAAGAACACCAAGTTCTCTTCTTAGTTTTTTAAACAAACCAAAAGAGGTAACACTAATAATCTGGTCCGCAGTCTGCGACAGTTTCTTTCGTTGCGTCAGCACAGGACGACAAATGGTCTTAACCCTATCTAAGGAAGCTCATCGAAAAGAGTCAGGTAACAAATAGAAAACATACAGTTTACGCAACAGCATGCAACTAAGAAATATTCCCCTGGCAAAACAATAGGGCCATTGTATTCCCCATCTGAGTGGTCCGTAAACTCTACAAGTCCAGGGCTGTATTGAATTAAAGGCGTTTCTGCAGCAGATGCAATTGCTGTTCGTTACTAAGAAAAGCACATTGCCTGGGTGTCTGCCGCACGCCAAATGCGTTTGTGTTCCCAGCATAGTCAAAACTTGCAAAATAGCGGAGGGGAAGGTGATTACCAGACTTGAGTGACTCAACTCTATGCTAATTTCTCCCATTTTGTAGCATGTTGTTTCTCAATAACATGGTAGCAGGAACGCTCACAGCCAAAACTCTCTCTGATAGCAGAGCTTGAGAGCCTGGTTGGATGGACACAAGGGCGCTGACAATCCTCTGCTACCTGCACTATCAATATTCATGGTTGTTAGACACTATCCTTGGAATTTTTCAAGGCTCAGCTGACCTGATCTAGCTGACCTGATCTAGCACTGGTGGTGGCCCTGCTTTGAGCAGGAGGTTGGGCTGGCAGTAGCGTCAGGGCGGTAGGTTACAGGATGGGGTACCAAGGCACCAGAGTTGATCTTCCTGCCATTGAATGATTGAATGGCCTTGGGCAAGGTACGAAATCTTCCATGGAGTATATTTCCAGCTCTAGTCAGTCAGCCTGGTCTACATTGGATTGTAAACTCCTCTTTTGGCTGGAAGAGCAGAGGTAGAGGCTACTTGGCAATAGATATGGGGCATTTCCAGTGGGGTCTGCACCACCACTGGAAAGCGGTGGCTGTTTGAACACCAGAAATGGTTAAAACTGATCTGTTAGCACTTCTGATATGCCTGTAGCAGCAATTGGGGCTTACTGTGAGACAGATGAGATCAAATCCCGGCGGTGGAAATTAGGAAGAGAAATGCCAAGAACAATAACTAGAACAATGTCATGAATTTCCTCCACCGCAGCACTGAAGGAGTGTGACAGGGAATATTTTGATGGACCTAAATAATCCAGAGCATTGGTTTCACTTAGGAAATTCCAACTAAACATGCTCTGCGCTGGTGTTTTGTTGTTAAATGTTAGCAATGGTTTGAATTGCTATCAAGGGCACTCACGACTGGAGTGGATCCTGGGCTCCGGTCTTGCTGCTCCCTGGGCTCCAAACCATTAAGCAGCTTAACGGAGCTGGGAAAAGGGAGCTGAGACCTGTGAAACTGGCTTTCTCCTGCATCCCCTTTCCCAGAGCACACACATACCATGTGTCATGTTGAAACTGGATGCACCTGCTAGAGGAGCTGTGTGGGGGCAGACATTATACACCAGTTATAAATCCTTAGGCTATCAACAGCCTTTAGTAAACATTTGGACAATCCTTCCTACCTCTCGGTCGTCCAAATATTTGCATCATGCGGGGCTGCTAGCCGTTTCCTGACATGCTGCATATCTAAGAATATCCTCCGATCCTTGGTCGGCTCCAGCACACGGTGATGGATAGTCTTATTGGACGAAATAAATGGCTTGGGGAGAAAGAAAAAAAGAAAAATCTATCTGTCTCCTGATAATAAATCCAGGTCAGGATGGAGTGAAACAGCTTGCGGTCGTGAATGGTATTTTTAGAGAGCTTTTAGAATCTGATCTGAAGCACCCAAGGGTTAATGATGAACAGCCCTGAGCTCAATTAGTGAATATACTTCCCTTGGTGACTTGGACCACTTTGGACCAGGCTCTCGGAGAAATGGTTGAAGATGCTCCCGAAAGCACTTCCTTCCTGCTCTTGGAAATAGCTCGAGCCAACTTTGGATATAAAATAGGAGCCTGTTTGGATATAAAATAGGAGCCTGCTGCACCGAAGCCGGGTTTGGCAGCTCTTCCTCCAGACCAGAGCATCTCCCAGGTGAACTGCAGGAGGAGACCCCTGCAATCTGCGCGCAAACCATTTAATGCAGCGGAGTTGCCAAAAAGAAATACAACATACCTTTTTTTTCTTAATGCAGAGAGAGGAAAGCAGCCTGGACTCTGCTTTAGCAGTTAATAGTGTTTAGCAGTTAATTGCATTTAGCAGTTAATAGTCTTAAACACAAAATCTGCATTTTGTGATTAAGACTACTGTGCTAAATAACAATGTTAGGAAGATCAAACCTTGCCACACAATAATTTTAGCCTTCTACTCAATACACAGCTCGTACTTTACGGCTAAATATACACTATAATAAGCCAATGGATCTTCTGATAGAGCAGCAAAGAAAATAATCGACCTTCAGCTTAACTGCAGGATGAAACCGCTTCGAGCGCAACGTGGCTTTTCCGCTGCAACTTCGGTTCAGACCTTTTGTTTTCATCTCCTCTCCCACCAAACCCACCAAACCAATGGCAGATAAAAGCAACGCGGCTTGCTGTTGTGTGACAGTTGAGGCAGAGGGTGCCGGAAATGTGTTTTCTGACTGAGATGCAGGGCTAACCCCCTGCAGAGGGTTTGCTCACCCGCCTCGTTACCACCAGGTAATTCCCCTCTGCCACCCTCTCCAGATTCTCCAGCACCTCCTCTCCCCCCCCGCTCCCCGCCCCAGGTCATCATTTCCTTTTGGGAAGCCCAAAGCTCCGACCCCTCTTTGGACAGACTAAACAACATCTGCAAAGTCGCCTCTCTCCCTTCCAGCCCTCCCAGGGGAAAAGAGACGGTCCCAGATGGACAGGAGAAAGCCGGTGTCACCAGGGAGGGCGAGCGGGGCTCCCGGGGGGTGCCGGGGAGCAGGGATGTGGCCGAAGCATAAAGCACCTGTTGGGAGGCTATTTAGGGATTAGCCAAGTGCTGACAGACAAATTGGCAAGATTAATAAGAGCAATCAAGGCTGTGTGGGCTCGAGTTGTGAGCTGACATTAATGTGACATCACTTTCATCTGCTTTTGCCTCACACCGCATAGCTGGTCTGCGGCATCATTAGTGCTTCTAGAGAGCAGCGCGGTCGGATGTGGGGGTTAGAGGAGCTGGGGGGTGTCTGTGAGTGTGTGTACGTGTGTGTGTGTGCGCGCACGCACACGTGAGTGTGTGTGTGTCAGGGTAGGGGACAGCCCTCTGCGGGGCCTACCTGGCTCTGACAGCACAGGTTTTCTTTGGGTGACATTTTCTCCAAAACCATCTACTCTACTGGGTTTGGGGGGTTTTTTTGCCCTGACAGTCCCTCCTACAGAATCACTTAATATCACTGGCAAAGAAACCAATATCCCCCGCCCCCAAAAAAAAAAAAAAAAAAGAGAAAGAAGAGTAAAAAAAGCGTCATGGAATAAAGGCTAATTCCAGGTGCGAGGAGAGAACAAAAAACCCCCTCTGCGGTCATCCCTAAGCCCTGCACTGGGAATCTCCCCTTTCCACAGGGAGACGGTTTGATCCCCTGCAGGTATTTTAAGGGAGAAAAAGCTTGTTTCAGGGTGTTTCTCTGCCCCGCTAAACCCAGGGGAAAATCTCCCCTGCAGCTCTAGCACAGCACGGCCATCGCATGGGGAAAACTTTGGGTAGGGTTTTCTCATTTTCCCTTTTTTTCCTTGTTTTCTCGAATCCTTCCCCTGCTAAAGTTTCATTCACCCCAAATTTTGTTTGCATCCCCCTCCGATGGCAACTTGTTTACGCTCCAATTTTCTTTGTGCTTTAGTCATTGAGGAATCATAACAATAGTAAAACGTCTGAGCGTACAAATCCTCCAGGTCTGCCCGGCTCTGCCGCGGAGGCTCCTCCACCGAGAGCTTTTGCCCACAAAAGGAAAGTGTTGAAAAGGAGCGAGATGCCAAATGCTGCGCGCTCCTTTGCTCGCAGAGCTCCTACGGGGGGAGAAACCCGCTCGCTGGGACCCAAAGTGGATCCCCCTATGCTGGGAAATTATCAAGTGGGGGGAAAGAAGCCCGTAAAAATCTGATTTTTTTAACTATCAACAACTTAAGAATGCAGATGGGGATAGAAACAGCTGGAGGGGGCAGGAATAATTTTGGAGAGAGGGCTTTTGTTGAGAAAATCAGAAGGAGACTGACCCCATAGTCAGACTCTGAAATCAAAGTAACAGGAGGATGATTGCTGCTCCCCCCCCAGAAAAAAAAAAAGAAAAAAAATTAAGTAAAAAGTCAGTATTTTTATGTTAATGGATTAATCGATTTCTGATTAGTTAGCATTCAAAAAGACTGGATTTTTTTTTTTTTTGGTACTATCCTACATTGGTAAATTATGGGGTTTTTTGGAGCGGCTTTCAGGTTCTGTCTGGCTCCACCCGGCAGAAACAAAGCCCCGGCCACCAGCCATCCCCCATCGCGCCTGCGGTTCCCCCCACGCAGCCGAAATTTTGGGGGACACGCTCCCATTTGCCCCCGGGAACCTCTCTGCGGGGTCGGGGGAGAATCAGGGAGGGCGAGCTGAACCTCCCTTTCCTCCTCCCTCCTCCAGGAGCCCGGGGCTCGTTTTCGTTGGTTTTTCCAGCTAATTCTTTGAGGTGCTTTTCCCTCCGACCCTCCTCCATCCCTGCCCGCTACGCCGGGAAACGCAGCCCCGACACTGGAAGGGAGGGACGGCACGGGACTCCCCAAATATCCCAAATGTCTTTGTTAAAAATAATAAAACGATTCAAAAAATAATAATACCAAAAAAAATCATTTTTGCTCCCAAAATCTGATTAGGTTTAAAACCCGCAGCTTAGACCAATCCGGCAGCAACATCCCGGGCATTCAGTGGTCTGTTTGTAATCTCAGCCTTTTTCATTAACATAAACACTACTGCAACAAAAATATACACGGCCACCTACTAAGCCGGGGAAGTAAATGAGGAGCCGGGCGCGCCGCTTTCGGCGCGGGTCTTAAGCCGGGTTTAACGGGCGCGGAGCTGCGTGGAAAACCCACGCGGAACCCGGTGTTAAACCCGGCTGCTCCCTCGTGTCCCTGCCCCGGGGGTTGGGGGGGTCGGGGCGCAGGCAGAGCCAGCCCCCCC
>VZSF01005359.1:542578-552943 GCA_013398295.1 Chionis minor | reverse complement strand
TGTTAAGTTTCCTTCTGTTCCCAATGATGAGGCAACTGAGTTCATCCTTAACTGCCCAAACTCAGTACTGCAGTTTTCATCCAAGAAAATTGAACAGATGCCTAGAAATTGGGCTCTTCTCACTTGAACACATCACAGAGCAATTCCCACATTGCTACAACAGGCTTTTCCCTTAGCTATTTTTCAATCAGCAACTTCTTATTTAGCTCCTCCTGAGGTACACTAACACAAACAAAGAATTGAGAATGGAGGAATAAAGACAGAGAATAAGAAAGAAGAGAGGAAGGGGAACAGAATAAACTGGAGTGCACTTTTCCTGAGATGCATCCATCTGGAAAGAAAAAAGCAGTAAGGAAAAGGAAGCAAACAGTGGGCTAGGGTGACCTAGGCAGATGGTTAGGTCAAAGGCCTATGGACCAAGTATCGATGTCTTACTAGCTCAATTTGTATTATCCCCTAGGAATGGATTTCCTGACTTTATGTTATTTCATTGCATGTGCTGGAATAAAAATACCCGTGGGCCTCCTCTGCTGGGAAGTCAGCAAAGATCTGTCCACTTTGATGTGCATTTTAATACCTGTCAGCTGACTCGCAGCACCAAATAAAACACAAGCATTCAGCGATGACAGATGGATTTGTTGCCCTGGAGGATTTGGGATCCATAAACCAACAAATGGATTCACTCATCTGTAGAAGTTGTTTTTTCATCTGTGACAGCTATAATACAGATAACATTATTCATTCAAGGTAAAATCCAAATCAACACAGGGGCTGTGCACAAATCCTGTGGCACAGTTTACAGGAAAGTCTTAAAAAAGCCCTTAACATAGGGGTTAATTAGTTCTGAAGCTGTGGGTGGAGCAGCAAGCTGGACTTCAGGCAGCACCTGTTAAATAATTTACATTAACACTGGCGTAAATTTCCAAAAAGACAGGCTCCCTCTAGAAAGGTACTGAGAAGATTAGCTGCTTAACCAACTTCATGCACGTTATTTTAATAGCCTTAAAGGGCTGGAATCCTCTTATGGTCCCACACTTGCAGTCAGGCTGTGGACAGCACAGCCAGGACTTGCCAGGAGCGAGTTTTCTGGGTGCTGTGCGTGGCTGGAATAAAGCAGCCCAAATGCCCTAAGGAAGAGCAAAACTGTTTTCGGCTGAACTTGGTTGAAATTTGCTTCACGACTGGGCTGAGGTTGAAAGGAAATTTGCAGATGAGTCTTTATTCTTCCACATGACAAAATAGGTGACTGTGCAAAATGTAGGTGTGTTCCTGCTATTCTTACTCGTAAGTGCCTGGACCTTAACCCTTCAGGGGTCACACTGCCTAGCTGCAGCAGGACAGCAGAGTGAAAGAGGTATAATATTAAAACTATTTGTTCTCTTTAATACAGCGCATTCTTCTTAATGCAGCAGACACCAGGGTTTTATTGCATGATGTGCAGAAAGTAAGGCAGGTCCTGCCCAGAGGAACATAAGCACATAGAGCTAAAAGTGACTTCTGAAGTCACTATAACCAAGCCCATGTAGGTACCTACTATATAATCTTTCTGAATTCCGTCTTAAAAGTCCTTAGGTTTTTTTGCCACTTGTCCAAGAAGGAAGCTGCTCCAGACCCCCACTGCTCCCATGGTCTGGGCTATCATCTGCCTGAAACAGAAACCATCTTTTTTTCCGATGAATTTGTACCGCACCTAGATAGGATGTGATATTTAAACCCCCTAGCACAACTGCAATAAAAATAATAAACCGCAGCATTAATCATAATCAAAAAAGCATGTATTCATCTCTCACTAGCCATATAAAATATAGGTACGGCCTGTCTGGTTTTATTTATGTACTCCGAGGTTCTGGTATTAAACTGGGCTATAAAACGTCAGGCTCATGTGCTGGGGGAGAAGGCAGGGGGGTGCTTCTGCCAGTCAGGGGGGTCAGTGGGATAGAAACAATGACCAGTAATCAGCACTAATGGCTGGGCCATTAGTACTGATGAGGCAGGAATGTCAGAGACCAGGTGCAAGTGACACGGGGAAAGGAGTGAGCACTAATTGCCCTATTCAGAAAATGTAAATGTGCTCCCAGGCTACGTGACGGCAGCGGCAAGGCAGGACACTGGCTATAAAGCTCGGAGGAGGTATGGAAAGGAGAACCGGAAGAGGCTTCCTAGGTCTTCTCCAGCCTAGCTGCTGGTAGGGCTTTCCCAGTGGGGCAGCCTTGCGTCTGCTGCCAAAGCCTCAGGAGATGGGAGCGTGGCCTTTCCTCAGGGGAAACTATGAGGGTCCAACAGTCTACTCGTTATTTCATTTCATACCTTACCCATTTCCTACTTTACCCCTTGCTTGTAGCTATGATGAGCTGGAACCAGACAGAGCTGCCTGACCCCATCACACGGGTATCCAGTGTTTCACACGAGCAAGCCACACACTCTTGCTGAAATGATGGGACACACGGGGGCTTTGAGTTACCTGCATAGTTATCACCAAAACAGTCCCTGTCACAACTGTCTCATGTAGGAATGTCCTCAGAGCCTCCTTTGCCCAAGGAACCTCCATAATAGTTCCAAAAACACCTCCACTTGATAATAAACTATGTATCTGCAAAACGCACTTTGTTAGTAAAGAATATCAGTGCAACTACTCTGACAAAGCCCAGTTAGGTTAATCTCAACTGATTTTGACTTTCTAGAAGTTGTATCTCCAGACCCTGTGTGTCATTATCTTGCCCCAAGTAACAAGTGATCGCACAAGAAGAAATGGCCTTAAGTTGTGTCAGGGGAGGTTTTAACTGGATATTAGGAAAAATTTCTTCACAGAAAGGGTTGTCAAGCATTTGGACGGGCTGCCTAGGGAAGTGGTGGAGTCACTGTCCCTGGAGATGTTTAAAAGGCGGGTAGACATGGTGCTGAGGGACATGGTTTAGTGTGGACTTGTCAGTGTTAGGTTTTGGGTTGGACTTAATTATCTTAAGGGTCTTTTCCAATCTAAATGATTCTATGATTCATCCTGCCTGTCTCAGAGCAATGTTGGGACAGGGTGAATTGCCTTTGGGAGGTGCAGATCTTTCCTCTGACTATAGAGGGGGGGTTGGCTCCCTGGCAAAGAGTAGTTCTCAGTCAACCAGCTGGAGTTAAGTGAGGAAAAAACCCTCCCTGAAGATAGATGTGACACTGTGTAAATGAGAAGACTAATTTTAAGCACTCAAGTGTGCCATTTCTATCATTCTTATTAGACAAGCATCAGGCATAACTCCATGGCCACAGATGAGCTCTCTCTCACATAGATTACCTACTGTTCCTGGCTACCTCTGGGATGGTCCTTTGGTGAAGAACCACTGTGTGTGGTTTTGGACTTTCTGGACTGTGCACCAATTTAATTACATCGGTCCAAGGATCCAGTTGCAGACCCTTAATGGAGGGAACAGCAGCATTGCTATATCTGTCTTTTAAAATCTGCTTTAAGCAAAGAAAAAGTCTTTTCTCACTAATGAAGACAGACAGTTGGGGAAGAAATTCTCAGACAAATCTGTCCGGGACCTGCATTCAAAGTTGTAATCTCTCATTATGCACAGACCGATCACCCTTCCAGCACTGGATCTTGCCCATTTTCATATGACTGTGATGGTAGATTTCAGCATGTGTGTAGAAGAACAGAGGACTTAAAAAGCCATCTACTGCTCCTTGTGCAGGTAAGCCATGTAAATCATGAGAAGGCTGGATTTATGTGCCTATTCTCATGTGCCACAAAGAATTTCAACTACGAGCCCTACAGTAAGTTATCCTTGTTACCCAGTGTTAGACCTTGGGAAGCACTGACCACTGAGGCTCACCTAAGACAACAGTGGAGAGAAATGTGTGAATTTGTACTACTTGATGGTAGGGACTGAGCCACTTGCTTACAGCTGTTTCATGTCTCTCTGATCTTTAGCCATTAGATGGGAGTAATGGCTTGGCTACCCAGAGGATATGTAGAGGGAAGGCTGATTTTCTTCTTCCTTTGTTAGAGCTCATGGTTAGATGGTCAGATGGTTCCCCACTGTCTTCTCGTGGCCTCAGAAGCCTCTCCATTCCCTCACCTCTGTTACCCCATATAGTGTGGTAGAGTCACAGTCCTGGTTCTGCTCCTTCATCTTAACTCTTCCTTCCAAGCTGGATGGTATGGAAAGGATGGCATGCTCCTCAATATCATCCTTGTCTTGTGCATTATTTGCATAACATATTGCATACACATATATGTGCAATGTATACACAGCAAAATTATAAGTACAGTATTATCGGTTCTGTGGGGCCAATGAGAAATGACGCATGCGCACACCGCCAGAGGCAGCAGTTTCACACAGTGGTATTTCAGCTACAGCTATATATCTTCAGATAGATATCTTCAAAGTCTAACAAGGGATATCAGACTCCATCAGGAGGTATGTATATTGGCCTGTTGCTTGAAATAATCACTGTAAATTAATTACTTGTCTTTGAAATTCTAATTTGCGTGTTGAAAATTTACAGGAACATTTCCAATCTGGGGAAACACCCCAGGCATCAGAATTTAGCTGAAACAAAGTTCTGACTCTCCCTCCTAAAGCACAGTATGCAAAAGTACCAGTTTACGGCAGAAGAGTCTCTGTCCTACAGCATTGTTGTGATATAACACAGGTATGTGTGTGCACACACAACACACACACGCACACACTCTGCTAATAATTAGAATGTCAAATGTATTGCTGGCTCTAATCTCCAAACTGTGATACCTCTTATTTATTACTAAAACACATCTGATATACGACAGGAAAACAGCACTTGTCAAAACCTACCTTTGCAGTTTGTGTTGTATTCGGCATGATTATTTATATTTTTCTTTCATTTTGAAAAGTTTGTCTTACATTTTTATATTTCTTCCAGGTGGCTATGAAAAGCATATAAGGAGTTTCGAAAAGGGTTCCAGGGTATGAAGAAGTATTTGTAGCACTGGAGAATATGTGCTGTCTGCTATAATCAAATGCTTAANAAAAAAAAAAAAAAAAAGAACTCTTACAAAAGCAGGAAAGAAAAGGAGATAGCAGGGGAAAAGGGTAAACTGCATTGCATAGTCTTTACAGTGCAAGCCATATAACGGCGAGAAGAAAGATAACTGATGGGTAGTATTTTAAGGCATATTAACCCAATTACAAGTATATTTTTACAATCGTAGCTCCAACATTTATCACACTGCATTTATTAGACCTCTGAGCTAGGTTATGTCAAATGAAACGCTGTGAAACTACAGCATTTCATTAAATTGCTGCCGGAGCAGGGTATTCAATCCTGATACTCTAAAACCACATGATTTTATCAAAATCTTTGGAAATTGAAGCAATCACTAAAAGGTGTCGGGAAATTAAAATGTTCTGTCTCAGTGAAAGAGATACACTCCTTGTAACATATATCAGTGGGGTTTTTTTAAAGATACATTACTATGCAGAGAAAAAGCATCAAATACAGGAGACATAGTAGATTCCAGAAAAGTCTAGCTGCTGTAATTTTTCATACTTAAAAATAGACTGTAAGGGCAAAAGAGCTGAGTTTCCTTCATAATTTGTTTTTGGGGTTTTTTTCCTATTCTGTAGTTGATCCTCTGATTGATCAGGTGTCTGCACAAAAGAAAATCATGCAGGATTTATAGACAGTGTTACAAAAGGAATGTTTTCAAGTTTAGTTTCTTAAAAGTTTGACACATTTTGTGTACCTTTTTAATATGTTCAGATCCGGCTTTTTACTTGCAAACAGACACTCTGGGGGATCACAAACATTTGAAATGGTCCCGAGGGCATGAAAAGGAGGAGATAATGTATTTTGTGTCCTTTCTTATGGAGGCTTTAGCTTAAAATTCTACGTTTTCATTTACCAAAATATTCCTGAGTACATAGCACCCATTGCTGAAGGATCACAAAGATACTGGCAAATAGGAATCTACCTGACTCTGTATTGCCTTATATATTGCCATTTACTAGTGCAAAATTAATTCAAAGAAAAATAAAGGTATTTGAGAAGAGAAATATTTTAGAACCACACTGTAGTTACTCTGGGCTGCGAGGAAGCAATACTGGTATTCAGTGGTATTTTGTACGTCTTGGGCATGACATGTTGCGTCCAGTTGCAGTTCCAGGAAGTAATGGGTCCTCTGTCGTATCCCCACATGTGTGTTTCAGATACCCTGGAGCATCTAAAATGGCACTGCACACCTATGCTCAGGCATCTAAATCTCACTCTAAATGACTATCCAAATCACAGTAAAAACAGAAAATCCATGAACTACTTCTATTTGGAAGATTGCCCACAACAATGGGAAAAAATAGTGGGTGTTTTGTCAGTGTATCGGCCCAAATTGCACTGTAATCTAACCCTGATCAGTCGCTCTGCTGGGGTGGTCAAGTATAAGCACATAGTGTCTGACTCCACCCTGCAGCTTTGCAGGGCTGACCTAGCTGGCAGAACCCTTACAGGAGAAGCAGGCTCAAACAAGCCTTGCAAGAGGTGCATACAAGAGGACCCAGAGCCTTCATCGTGCCTCAAGTTCCTCAATGCTGGTGGCACTTCCAGGGTATGTCCTGGAAGAGAGCAGTTTATAGTAGAAAGGTAGGCATAAGGAGATGAAAAAAGGAACTGTGCCTCCTAACCTTTATTCTTGAATGCTAACAGCACCCTCCTTTATGGCATGTTGCACCTGCAGACAGCAGCCGTCAGCAGTGCTGGGAACATTGAGTAGTGATGATGTGCTGGGTAGGTGGAGCCAGGGCGATGTCTTATGTGGTAGATGGTGAAGGACCACCATGACCACAGTTCGCTGCAGATCATCAGTAATGTTTTAGGAAATTATATAGCATTGCAGGTACAGATGAAAGCAAAAAAGACCACCGATAAGATTTCTGCCACAAGCTTTGAAATGATTACTCAGACCATCAATATCTTTGGTGGCTTCCATTTACCACTGAGTCAACTTCAAGTTTCTTGACCTGCCCAGCAGGAAAGCCCTGCTCATGCAGATAATGGTTTATTGCACCAAAAAAACTCCATCCCTCACTGCTTTTTCAATGTTTCTCTTCAAAACACCTCTGTGTCTTCTTTGCTACCTCTTACAAGTGCAATGCTGTCAAAGAACCACTCTGTAACGCCTCCATTGTATCTTTCAGTCAATTCCTAGGATGTAACTATGCCTTAGGATTTGCAGGGAATCAACTACCCAGTGATGACTAACAAGTTTTAGAAATAGGTAATGTATTTCATTATCATTTATTTACAGGAGGACTCTAGGCTCATTTTTAACACACTTTAAGCTGTAGGTAACCTGTCCTAATATTAATATCTTTCTACACTTCTGTTTTACTCCCTAATTTTGCAGAATTAGTAGTGACATCCCCTGCTCATGAAAATGCATTGCCAGATGTGTATTTGTGCAGAGCCTGATACAGTAAGTCCAAAATCTCTTTCTGGGACAGTGGGTCATCTCATGATTATCACAATACAAAAAGAACAAAGATTAAAGCTGTGAGAGATCATTAATTATGTAAAATTTCATTGATTTTTCAAAAAGCCACAAATATTTTTCATATGACATGGATTTAAATAATATATTGTTGCTTCACTTTTATCAAAATCAACACGCTGATAGTGGTGAGGGTTTTGGTGTAAAGGTACTACAAGCATTTAAATGGGGTAAAATAAGAAAAATAAGTTTTCAACAGAGATATAACAATAAAAAATACAGAAACGTCACTATCATTGTGTAAAGGTTTATGAGATCTAGTACTGGCTTCTAGGCTTATGTACTACATTTGATCTCAATTGTATTTGCACCATAGGTTTTACGAGAACCATCTTTTTTGAAGTGATGTCCTGGCCAGAGCTACCTTTGCCACGACAGCGAAGACTGCCATGCTGTACAACTCTGAAGGCTTGGAGATTTACATTTTTATTGGACAAACAAGCCATCAAGCTGGAGAAAATGGAAAAGGAATTTTTTGAACTTGTCTCCTAGGATTTGTCTATTGTTCCACATTTTGGCTTGCCATCCCATTTGGAGGTGTTCACAACACACACTGGGTAAAAATAAACTGCGGAAAACTATTGAATTCATTGCTATTAGGGGCATGTACCCTGCTGTTCCTGTATTTTAAACAGAGGTCAGCTAGCTCACAGTAATTATCAAATTATTGATTTACTGGGTTAAAGCTGTTTTTACAATTGCTTTAGAGGTTTAACGGTGTTGTATTTCTTCCACATCTGTACTTGACGTTATCCCCTAATGCACTGAATGAAGTCACACTGTGTCAAAATAACAGTAGTGTCAAGACTACAGCAAACCAAAATTAACATTGTGTAAGTAAACACAAATAATGCCAACGTGGTAATCTCCTGTGGTCTAGTCTTTTTCACATAATTTATTAAAAGGTGACTGACAAAGTCAGCCTTTTAGCATCATTGCAAACACCAGATTAAGTGCAGCTGGTAAAGCGAGATCAGGTAACCAGTCCCCAGGTGCTGACTGAGCAAAGAGCTGTGGTGCTGGAGTTTAGCCTTTAATGAACTGACACTGTATAACGAACACAGTAGAGAATATAAAGCAATTTGCTGGAAAATGCCTGTGGGAAGAGCTACCTATAGCACAGAAAAAGGTCTGTGGGATCAGAAGAGAGTGCGCTGCTCGGGGAGTTACAAATTTCTGATTTCTAAACCTGGTTCTGACTGTGCTGGCCAAAGACCCTTGAATAAGTCTCAGGCTGACTTCTGCCTACAGTAGTGCTTCGTGTTAATTAGGGCTCTGAAGACAAAAGCACTAAGGATTGTCACACAATCTTCCCATGACGGGGAGCACAAATAGCAGGAAGCAAAACAAAATCCAACCAAAACCAAACACCATGCATACAACCATGCAACAAGGCGATCAGAAAAAAAAAACCAACCAAAGAGTAACTCGGGTCTTTTGTGCTAAAGGCGAATATACAGAATGTGTTAGGGGTGGTAAGGACGTGGTGAATCCAGCGGGGAATGAGTCACCAATAATACAGCTGCAACTTCTGCCATCACATTTCTTCCCTTGCAGACCAACATATCCTGCCCGTACTGCCTGTGGTGCAGCCAGCTGCTCATTCCTACAAGCTGTAGGCTGGATTTTCCTGCGGACAGCATAACATCCCAGTTAAGTGAAAATGCAGAATTACAAGAAATGTTATTTTGTATCTCTTTTAGTTATTTTTCCCCCTCAAAATTGTAAAAGAGGAGTTACTAAAGGCAAGCACCCAATTCCCTAGTTAAGAACCCAGCTAGAGAAGACCTGATTTTCTGCAGCTGATAGACATGGGAAGTCACTGGCTGCTGGTGTTCTTCCATTGACTCACTCAATCTAAAAAACTACCTTCCCCACCTGACCTATCTGAAGCAGAATAATCAGATACACACATATTTCATATATGTATGTGTGTGTACACACACACTAGCTGAAAATTAGGCTCTAAACTGATTGCCCAAGACTATAGACAGAGATGGTGCCACTTCTCTGGAACACTTGTGCTTCTCTGTCTTTCATTTTTTGCTCAGAAGTTGCCTTGGTACTTGCAGTGACTCACCTCTGACCTTGAACAGCCCTGCTTTGAAAACATTTTGCTGCCATTGCACCCATGCTCCCAGAGGAGGAGTGAAAATGCCCCCCAGGGGCAGTTAGGCAAGGCACAATTCCCTGACACGCAGCAGTAGTTAACTAGCAATTTTCTGTATTAATCTATACTCCCTCGGTTATTGCTCACACTGCTCTCCCCCGCGGAGTTATGAGGGAGACACTATCCACCCTTGACCAGCTCCTGGAAAGTTAGCACTGACAGATACAGCCCAAGACATGCCAACGGAGCACTTCCATGCTGGCTGAGCCTGTCATTTGCAATTATAGGAGCCTCCTGAAACTGTCCTGGACAGGCACTGATAGTTAGCCGCTGTTCCTACCCAATGCACCCGATTAACCAGTATCTGGGACTGCATCCGTGTGCCTGTACCACTCCATTTCCCTGTTCATAATCTGATCCCTGGCAGCATGACAGCACCCATATCTGTGGCGGGTTAAAGGGACAATATAAGTGGAAAGCATGTAAGTGGGATATGGAGGTACTTCTGCTCACAAGAGAAAGACTCCCTGCATATAAGCTCTCCCTTCCACAGCCCATTTCCCCTGCAGCATGTCCAAAGCTTGTGTCAGCATTGCTTCTAAATACAGCTATTTTCTTCCAGTGCCCAAATGCCATGCATTTCTCCAAATCTGCAGCAATGGTTTGCCCAGCAAAGTATTGCAATGCTGTGGGGAAAGATCTCTGCAAGACATCAGAGACCCCAGTGTGTCCAGAGCAGCTGAAA
>VZSF01005359.1:507578-537578 GCA_013398295.1 Chionis minor | reverse complement strand
ACAATTTTGTTGAGGTTTACTGCAGAGGCTGATGTTAGCTTCCCTTGTTCAGCTGCCTGGACAGTCCTGTTTCATAGCTTCTGTTCACCCATATATGGTCATGAAGCTGCTAAGTTCATTACCGTGCCTCTAGAATTTCCCTGCATGAAAAATGTAATTTCCCAGCCCTCGTTTGACTCCATAACAATCCATCTCAGATACTTGTTATGCTTTGCATTTACTTTTAAATATAATATTAATTTATTACTCTAATTACCTAAGAACTCTCATATACTTTGAGCACTGTTCAATATTAATGTTTTGGGAGCAAGTTTACTTTTGGTGTTGTGTTCCGTTTTCTAAAAGTTTTTTAAATGGTGGGAGGAGAAAAGAGAGAAATGGCTAACCAATCAAGCCATCTTTCCAATTGTGTAGAGAAAAGTTATGGTGTCAACACCAACTATTTTAATTTAAGAAATATGGATTCCCTTCAGCCTTTCAGGACTTGGCCACAGCCAAGACAGCAAATAATATAAAATGATTAAAATAATTTAGCACGCAATTAGACACCTTTTAAAAACTCTATTTTTATTATTAACTTACCTATATGTTATTACAGAAGGATTTTATTCCCTGGATAAAAGGCATATAAACAGATAATCTGGGGGCATATTCTGTGCTCAAGAACAGGGTGAGGATAGGATATGAATAGAAATATTTGCTACACAAGCTATAGTAGGCACTATTAGCAACTTATAAATGAAACAAGACTAAAAAATCTGAGACATACAGTTATTGATGTGGGAGTGCTGCTAGCAGTATTTTAATTATCATCATACTGTATTAACGACATTTATAAAAAGCAACCTTTCATATTTTTAATACCTTTCATCACATGCAACTCAAAAGTATGCAAACATTCAGTTTTCTAACCTCCTTTTCTCTTTCTTTATAATAAAAACAGTAAAGGTCTATTATCCATGGGGTTGCCCATTCACTGCACATTTCCATACTTTCCCATTCATTTTTATTGAAATCAGGCAGCAGTCCAAGAGACCTGCGTTCCCATGAAACAGGGCAGACATCTTTAACCTGCATGTATCACTTTGTGAGGGTGATATGATCTCTCTGTTCACTACATGACCACAGTTTTGTTAAGAGCTAAAAAAGACACGGACTCATTTTCCCTTGAAGCTGCTGCCTCGAAACCAGTAGCAAACGAAAGCCATCGCTGCTGCGAACCAAAGGTCACGTTGAGAAAAATGAAACCGTATATGAATAGAATAAGGCTCCAAAGCCTCACCGACAAATTCATTTTGAGGCTTGTGCTATCTCTTCAAGGGTGTGTATATATGAACAGTCTCAAGAGAAGCGTTAACAAATATCTCTGAATTCTAATGTTAGCGCCGCTGCAGCATTTTAAACGTCAACAGCCTGAGGTACAATATGGAATATGAATTTCTATTAGCGAGGGATTATATCCTGTTTTACACTGCCAAGTTTGTTATCTGCATCCCACCTTAAATTAGGACTGGTTGTCTATAGGTAGCAACAAGTAAAAAAGCAATATGTATTCATTCATCAGATTCATCGCAGGGCATTTCTCAGTTACTCTCAGATGGGGAAAAAAGAAACACCCTTTAGGGGGGAATGCTCAAAGCACTCTGTCATCATTAATAACCCTGTGTGCATTTAAGAGAAAAAATATTTAAATTACAAATTTGAGACAGAGTTATAACAGAGAAACGCCTGCCTGCATGTGGGATAAAATCAGGAAAGTTCAACTTCACAAATTGGAGAAAGGAAGATTTTCCCCACCCCAGTCCTACAAAAAAAATTGTCTTTTTGCTTTTTTCATTAATTTTACTTTTTTTTTAAAAAAGTGGCCTTTCCCAGTGAAACAGAAAAACTGTTCTGGTTTTTCTGTTTTGGTTCTGAGTTGTCTGGTTTAAGCTTGGGAGAAAACAATATTTACTGTCATAGCACAGGGATTCTGTAAGCAGTGAACAATGAACGCTTTACTCACACGGCTGACCCAGTACTTGCAGACACACTCCAATTCAGTGGGAATAGGAAGGCAATTAACTTATCAATTGCTCGCCATCAAGAATACAGAGCTAAATAACAGCACTTATTAAAAAAAAAAAGTTGTTGAAGGCAGACATCCACTTGAATTTATATTGACATTAATATTTTTATTTTTTAGTAGAGATACAGGCAAAATACATCTTAGACTAGTTTTTCTTATCACTGCAGTCTCACTTTCTTCACAAAAGAAGCATCCAGCTCTCTGTCTTTTGCAAAGAGTGCATGTGTTCCCTGGGTCGGTACAGAGGATTGCTTAGTGCAGCCTCTGCTTTTCAGAGCTGAGGAAGGCTTTCTGATGTCTCCGTCTTCACTGGCAGAAATTGAGTCCAAACTGAGAGCCATGCTCTTTAAACTTCTGAATTGGAAGAAAAATGGAAATAAAAAGTATGCATTTTTTAAAAATGCATGCTGATAAATGCAGAGGCCTTCAGTAGACTTCAGGGATGTTTAAAAACTCATAGATTTATGTATCAGTAGGATAATTCAATCAGACCTACTATAAAGAAACTTCACGCCATAAACTTGGCGTCAAATTAATAATTTCTTTAAAATATCATGACTTGACTTGATTCAATGCTTGCAAGTGATAGAGAAGTCATTGTGTCTAACATAAGTGCTTCTCCTGGGCAATTAACCTCACTGGAGCACTGTATTTGTCTGATCAGAATACATCCAGTGATGCTCTCCAACCACCATTTTGTCTGAAGACCCACTAACAGTGACTAACTGCTTCCACATGCAACGGCCTGTTACTACAAGCCATTTTTCTTATACTCTTTTTTGGATAAATTAAATAGATGGAAATTCCTAATTTTCTTCAAAAATTACACATCTCCCAGACCTAATTTATGTTTGTAAACTTTTTTTCTGAAACCTTTCAACTTTTGCATCGTTCTCTTTTAAAAGTGGCACAAGATATGGTTATTTTCTCAGCAATAAATTTACAGATATTGAATAGGCTGGAAACTACCTTTCTTGAATAGTTTTCCTGGACAAAACTTCACATTTGGAGCTACTTTTCCCAATGTATAGGTCAACCAGTTTTTGATCCATTAGTAGTAGGCCACAACACCTCTCTCTACTGCCAATATTTAACTACATCAGTGCCAAATACCTACAAAATTTTTCACTACCTTTGAAGGAATTTCCTTCTCTTGAGGTTTCATCATATAACATGTTTTTTTCCTTTTTTTTTTTTTTTTTGTGTTCTATCTTTCCGAAAGAGAAATGGAAGGGAGAGAAGCAAATAGATAACATAAAATATTAGCTGAGCAGTGCACGGAGAAGAAATGTTTTTTATCACTTCATTCCATAGCTCTGTTTCATGGTTGGTCAGATTGTTTGTATAATAAAGGCAAACCCAACAAGAAATCTGAATAAACGGCTGCTGGGTGACCGTGCCTTCCTGTTCACTGCCATATTACCTACAGTTAGATCTCATTTTTTTTTCCCCCTCCCACACATACTTTCTTTCTTGGCATAGTGGCCACTGTTTAAGGAGTCAGGCACTGGTGCAATGTTGTGCCTTAATGGTTCCTTCAGTATTTTCATGACTCCTCCAAGCCATTGCCAGGGATAGGGGCACACAGGACAAAAAGGCAGTCACTGCACTTGTTTACAAGCACTTGTTTACAAGTGGAAGAGACATCCTGGGTCATGGACTGGAGATGCCTGATTCACAGCCTACAATGTTATTCCTCTTATTCCTCAATCATCAAGAACTATGTTAAAACCCTTTCGCTGTTGTTTGGTTTTTTTGCCATTTTTCTGCTTGCAGACCACTGCAAAGACACTATGGTGTCGGTTTCCACCCAAATACATTCATGTGCCACAGTGCCTCTTCAGCTTCACCTCCCACCAAGGTGTTTACATTAATGGACTTAAAGAAGCATCCAGATCTTCACTTACCCTCTTTTTGTCTGCTGGAAGGTTTTTTTCCTGATAATTCCATAATGTTTTTTTCAAGACCTAGATCATAGCCAGCTGTGACCAACTGGCACCACAGCCTCATTTTACCTCTCAGTCATTCCCAGACTGTATTGACATCTTCATTTCCAGTCCCTAGCCATGACCTTGTGTTTTGTGCAATTTCACGGTTACGTCCAATCAAAAATACATCAAGTTCTTTCCCTTTGATACTCTGATCCTCCTCAAGACTATAGCCAGGCCCCATTTTTTGTTCATCAGCAAACATCACCATAACCTCCTTCCTTCCTTCCTTCCTTCCTTCCTTCCTTCCTTCCTTCCTTCCTTCCTTCCTTCCTTCCTTCCACCACAGTCACAGGTGAAAATATTCAACAAGCTTCAGTCCTGAAGCGATTCCTGAGTGAACGTCTTTCAGGTTGGCACTTCCCGACTCAGCATTTCTCAGTTTTGTCCCTACTTGAGTGGGCTCCAAACCCACCTTCCAATCTTGCTCATCCCCAACCCCTCCAGCCTAAGCCTAACTGATTGTTACCTCCTATCAGATGCATTGCTGAAATCTAGATAGATGGTATTTAATGCATTTCCTTTGACTAGAAAATCAGCTGTCTTATCAAAGGAAGATATTGGGTTAGTCTGGCACAATCTACGTTTGGTAGACAGGAGACAGACGGTAAGAGGCAGACGGGGAGGGAAAAAAAGAAAACCATACAGAGCACTGCTCAGCCTGGCAGGCAGTGACTGTGGCACGACACTGCCATTTTCCTTCAAGTAGCCTGCCTAACAGCGGAGAAGTTTAAGGAAGGAAAGGTTTGAAGGACACAAGTACAACAGTTTTGTGGGTAAATGGAGAACTCAATCCCAAATGAGGGGGTTGGAATAAGGAAAAGCAATGAACCTAATGATCATGTTTACCAGCATGGCTGTTGACACATTGAATGATGACGAATGGCAAAGGTGAACAGGAAACACAAATAGTCTTTGTTTTTCTTATAGCAGGAGAGCTAAAAAATCAAATGAAATCAAACAAGCCAGTTTTCATTTCACATAATATATAATTAAAAGAGGTAATTCGTGGAGGAGAAAAGCAGAGGCCTGTACAGCTTATGTAGCTGTGTGGAAGAAAAGTCCACCAAGAGCTTTCCAGCAGAAAGATAAAACCCTGTGCTGCTAAGTCCCTACGTGACAGGCTGCTGGAGCCTAACAGGGCACCCTTCTGCAGCAAAACAGTCCTTAGTCTTCTTATTTTCTCCTTCTGCTCTTCCCTAGGACCTTTGCTCTTAGGGTTGTTGTGGTTTTTGAAATTTATTTTGTGGGAATAAATTTTTCCTCTAATTTTCCACATGTGTTAATGTTTAGAGATCCTTGAGACCTTCCCACAGATGTTAGCCGAGCTTACACGTGGAGACTTTCTTTTCATTGCAGGAACATGCTTGCGAGTCTCAGGCAATATGATCTACCAGGGACAGTCAGTGAGCTGCAAGTTAGACTCTGCTCTTCTCTGATCAGTTCTTTAGAAAGCGCTTGGTCTTGGCATACCTACATCATCTCATGGAGCAGCCCATGGTGAATTATTTCCGCTATCCCACTGCAATCTTCTCTTCCTCTTTGAATCTACATCAATTATTTATGAAAGTATTTTTTTCTAACTGTGCCTCAGGGGCCAATGAGCCATGGTCACTTTAGGAATGAGCACTTGAACTCATATTCCCCAATTAGTTTTATTTTACCCATTAAGGATTAATGTCCGAAAGCTCATTGGCTGGCAAAATGCAAATACCTTTACCTTGACAAGAATGCCTAAAAAATTATTTGGAAGTATATTCTATGAGGTCCCAAATGACTAGCACTAGCAGTGCTCACTAAGACTAAAAACTAGCAAATAATAAGGTTACTATGCTAAACCAAACCTGCCTTGTGCTTTGATTTCTATTTGAGGGTTGTACACAACGAATATAGTGCAGCAATACTAAAGCACTATTCAGTAAAACCCTGAGCAGTTACCATTTACAGTATATCATAGTCAGATGACAGCAGGAATGGTGGGAGTTCATTACAGGGACCATGAATTGTTGGAGGTAATTTAGATTACAATTTAAAGTTTAATTTAAAAATCTATCAACAAATGTGAAAGTGCTCGGGGAACATTTTAAAATGCACTTTAATCTCACCAGCACAAATAGCTTTTCAGAGCCCTAAACATCATCACCTGGAAAAACAGTAAAACTTTACTGCATCTTTAATTAAATTACAAACACAAAGGATAATTAACTTTTTTTATTTTTATTTTATTCATGCCATTGTTTCCCTTCAGAGTCAATATCTTCAAGTTGCAGGAACAGGATGTTATGAAGAAGTTTACAGCCTGCACATTCCCCCAGGATATTATTGCATCAAGCAGATGAAGTGCAATACACACGCACGCACACACGCATGCACAGACACACACACACAGAGAATCGACAGAAGTACGAGATACTGACTAAGATGTTCACCAAAGCATGTAAGAAGCTTGGTTTGAAAAAAAGAAGAGGAATGAATCAATCAGCCAGCCAGCTGAAAAGGGAAGGCAGACTGCGCTGTCCTCAGCATGTACTGCAGGGGCCACATGGTTCGTACCATAGGACAGCTGAGTAATTAAAATCCAGCCTGCTCAAGCTGGCCTCTCACAGAAGTGAAGCAATTCACTCACATCTTGCATTTACCTTGACTTCCAAGGCCCCATCATCTTGCCACTATTTCTTGGCATTAAGGATTCAGAGGGCATGTATTATTCTCCTCCATGTTGATCTGTAGGTCTGTACAGCCCAGCGAGGTTCACTTCACAAGCAACTGCAAAACCAGGTCAAATTCCTAGTGGACATGGTTATCCCTAATGCCCCTGGGCTATTGTTTTAATTTAATTTAATTTTTAACTTGAACCTGTCTGGGCTCAAACTGTTGAGTCATGACTTTACAAATTGTCCTGGGCAAGCCCCTGGGCACTTGCCTATATTGAGATACCTGCATTGACTTTGTCTTTAAAGAGGTTTACGCCAAAACGTTTAAGGGTATGCTCACCTACAGAGCCTTAAATCGTGGAAAGTGTGAGAGAGATGGAGAGAAAACATAGCCAAATGCTAGTATCTGCATAGCTTAAACTCCAAATCATAAGTGCTTGGTGTTGCTCTAGCTGGTTAGAAATGCATGTAGAACAAGAAGATAAAACTACCCTAACCTGATAGAAAGCTGCTGCTCAGAAAATTTTCCAGTTTGGGGGGAAGAGCTTTAAGATTCTTGATGTTATTAAGGAGTCTGAGTTGAGTTTCCAAAAAAATTTGAAATCAGGCAGTTTTGATGACTTAATGATGCTTAGTTTTTCCTGAGCCAGCAGGACTAGTCAGTTGAGGAGAAGAGATCAAATCTGTTCTCTTTCATTATCAGTGATTTTACCTCAGGATATGCCTATGTGTCTAGGAGCATAAACTGCAATTTGGTGATATCTGGGCTAATCTACAGATTTACCACCGTCAAAAGAGGCGATCCCATCACTGCCCGCTTTCACCAGCTGCAGATCCTACTCTGGTCCATCACGGTGCCTCCATACCCATTTTGCCTTATGGTATGCAGACCCAATTTGTTAAGCCAGAGGAAAAAGGTCTTTTTTGTTGCATTGGTTATCCTCTAGACTGGCAAGGAAAATTGTCTCAGAAGATGCTCATACAAGCACCAAAAAGGGTAGGATCACCTGGAGCAGGAGGAAACAGGACAGAGATGGTCCTCTTTCAGCTGCAGTGAGACATTACATCATTTGAACTATATTGTTTAAACAGTGCCTTGGAGAGATTTCTTTTGGGGCAAAGTGCTGGCCACAAGAGAGTTGGGACAGTGAGGAAACACACAGCCTCTTGTTTGGTATCTCTGGGAAACATGACTTCTGGGCCAGCTTTTTTGTTAAACGATTTCATCAAAGGCAGAGTTACCCCGTCAGTGATGCAAGCCAAACAGCTGCAAAGCGGTTTCAAAACAGAAGTCATGGCTCACTAATATGGCCACACAGCTTCCTTTTCAAAGGCAGATTGCTCAAGACATAGGCAAAATAAATTTGGACCAGTCGGCAAAATATTCTGTAGACATACCTAGAGAAACATCTGACTCCATCACATTTTTTCCACTCTCGGGGGGAACAACCAAAACTATTCCAAATTTTGGCTAACAGCTTAAGTCAAAGGAATAAAAGACAAGAACATATGTGTTCAGTTACCATGGGACTGAGCAGCTTCATGAAATCCCTATCATGAGTCTTTGCTGCCCTCTGTACATGAAGGAGTTACATGCTCGACACATATATATTGACAAGCACCTTGGTAAGAGGCATAAACACCCTTCTGAACATGCCAGTCGTGCTTCTCATCCCAGCTCTGCCGGCACTTACACACCCAAGCAATAACCTTCAAAATCACCAGGACTGCCTGAGATGACAGAGGATACTGATTCAGACAGTTTGCACTATCCCTTGCTTACACACCGAAAGGGCTGCATGGTATCGAGAGATCCCACAATAAGGTATACGCCATAAAGACAAAGTAATGTATAAATATGTAAAATGAATATAGAAGGGGGGCGACACACACAGGGAAGATGAGGGGGAGGGAGAGGCTGCCATCCTCTGAAAATAAGTGTAGGACCTTATTACGTGAGCAGAAATAAAGAAATGAACGCAGAATAAAAGGAGCACCACACAAACTATATATCATTTTAATTAAAATCTACTATCTGCTAAATATATGTACAGCTGTTGGATTTCCTGAGCCAACTGAATCAAATCAGTTTCACAAGGACTCACAGATAAGGAATTAAAAAATAAAATCAAGAGTTCCGTGATAACTAGCTGGAAACCAATCCCCTTTTGGAAAAGTCTTTATTTTATGTAAGTTAATATGGGAGGGGGGTGTTGATCACGGAAGACAAGCCTCTTAATTCTTTCAAATAAAATGAGCTTGCATGACACGGTGCTATCACAGAAGAGAAAGAGCTGCCTGTGTGTATTAAACGTTAGTGCTTTGCCTGCTTAATTATTGGTTAATCTAGCAATTTAGCATGCTTCATTTAATTCTAATTAGGAGAATTAATAGGCAGGGAATAAAGATTTAAATAGACTGGCACAAAACAAAACTGAGACTTAAACTGCTCTTGGAAAATGAAGCTTTTTTTTTTTTTTTTTAAATACAGTTCCTACAGTCTCACATGTCTCTCCTCAGCTGTGCTGCTATCTTAAATGGGAGGGCCTAGGTCAAATGGGTGATTTTAAAGTACCCTGGGCCCACTCCTCGTTGATGTTGATGAGTGGAGCTGTGTGGATTTACGCCAAAGCTTGGGATCAGGGTGTTTCTTTTTGTCCCTCTCTCTCCCTCTGAATCTAGACTTTGGGTTTTGGCTTCCTCCTCTGAAAAGGACATATGATATGGTAGGAGATTACTGTATTATTTTTACACATCTCTCTCACTTCTGTCTTTTTTTAAGAGCACTGGGGGTAGGAGATAATTTAGTAGTGACACCATCCTCAGGAGTTACACACCATTCATGTTAAGTGATGCCTTAACTCGTGCAATTGTAAATTATTTTATTCCTTCCTCAGGCTGATGCTTTCTTTATTTTCTCTCTCCTGGCAAAGCTTTGGGGGATGAAGACACGGTCCTTTTCCACTTCACCAGCTGGCTGCCTTCCATTCCTGCCGCCCCCAAATGTTACAGCCTGATTTGCATGGTGTGTTTGTCTTTGCTAATCAAGCCGCGTACTCTGACAAGTCCTACGACATTGGACATGGCTGTTCTTCTAATTAAGGTGCTAATTGAATTAAATGGCTGCGGTAATGAGCAGATGAGCAGCATAAAAAGTAAAGAGTCAGATAGGCCAATTAACAAAAGAGCTGAGCATAATTATAACATTTAAAATACATGCAGCTCTGTACCAATATTGTTAATTGTTACAGGGGAATTTATGATAATTGGCTCGACAACAGGCATGCAGGCTTAACCTGGGATGAAGCCTGTAATTAAAAAAATGATATTCAACACAAAATACAGAGCGGGGATAATTAACACTTGATTTACATAAAAGATGTTTATAAAGTGAAGCAGAGTGCTGCACAAATGCTACACCAAACATGAATTCTCCCGCACCGTGGCATTTAGCAGGATTACAAAGGTATGAAAGCACAGGCCAGAATTCGAGCTTGTTTCAGACCCAAGTGTGGGTCAAGGCTGAGTTTACCTGGGCCACCCTTATTGGATTTTTGCTAGCAGAGTCCAAAAAAAAAAAAAATCATAGTCCCCACCCTGTTCCTGTTTAACAGAGCTGGGTGGTCTCAGCTGTACCCCATCTGCGGCTGCTGCCGTGCCTGCGAAAGAGCACTTTTAGCGGCTGGAGCTGAGCTGCCCACGCTGGTAGCACAGTCACTTGGCAGAGGATCTCTTTCGGTTAACACAAGCTTGACTCTCCACCAGGGGCTCTACCAGCACAGCTAGAGCAGCCGCAGCCTGGATGGACCTTCACACTGGGATCTCAGCGGGGCGACCTAGGCAAAATCCTAAGAAGAGTCCTGGGAGAGATCTGGAGCCTGGGCTCCATTTGTACCTAGTGGATTATGATTTTTTTTCCTGTGTTGCCTGCAGAGCTATGTCCTCCCTTCCCCTCGGTTCCTTCTCCTCCCGGTGAATCATCAGCCCCACACACAGCCTCCTTCCTCTCCCCTTTCTCAGCACAGTCCGGAGAAGAAGACATTGGTCCAAACTCTCTCAGGCCAAGGAGGGGCCAGGACCTACGACTCCCATGGTCTGCTTAAGCTCTCTAACTGTTCAACTAGCATATATGAGGGCACATCACCCCTTACCCCTGTGTTTTCAGCAAATGGATGTAGGGGTTTACCTTTAGTAAAGGGTTTAGGACTTAGAGCTGTATGTATGCAAAGGCTCTACTTTGGATATGCCGGTATACTCAACCATTCCTACAGTCTGCCTGCTAAATTTAGACCATCCCCTACCTGGCTCATTGGCTGACTGGGCCAGTGTGCCAAAAACCCATGCCCAAAACCACTCTGTGAACCCACCCAGAGCAAACTTCTGAGAATGTTCACTTCTTTCCTGTGGCTCCATGGACATTCATCCTCAGCCCGCAGATCCTTGGTGGCTGGAGACCACTTGCATTATAGGATGTAGAAATGGCCTGAACTCAGCTACAGGTGACGTGAAAATGCAGAATATCATTATAGGGATTTTTTTTTCCTACAAACTGGAAAAAAAAATACTGACTGATAATATTAAGCTCCTCAGGGTTGTTGAAGAAAAACAATAAATCATTTAGGTGCAAAATATCTTCTGGTGTATGTTCATTGACACCATGAAAGGTCAGCATCTTTGTCTCTTAAAGCAATCATTATGTTTTCCAAGGCCTATGTACCAACACAAAAATGTATACTTACGACCATCTGAGAAAGAGCACGTCAGAAGCTCTTCAGTTATACTAAGTACGGCTCACAAACAGATACACAGAATCAGTGGGAGGCATTTCAGAACACAAACACGGATGTGGAGGTTTCTATATACTTTTTAAGTTTGAGCTGCAGTTACTATTTATTACCCCTGTCTGCTCTCTGCCTGCAACTGCGTACAGCACTGAGACAATTAGTGGCTGGATGCTGTAATACACATTAATACACATTACAGCATTCACCAGAATGACATTTTGCCTTAATCTGTGATGATGTGCAAGGGAGGAAAAGAGTGCAACAGCATTATAGTGATTTTTAAAAAGCCTATGGTCCCCAGCTGTTACCGCAGCAATGTAAAAAAAACACTGCAGGGATCTGTCGCAAAAGAGTGATAGCCAAACCAACAGAGAAAGAAAATTTCTAGCAATAAGATCAGGTGCCATCATCAGCCAGCAAGGCAGGCTGAGTTCAAGAGTCTAAAATGTTTTGAAGTTAAATGACACTCACTGACAGGAGAGGTAGCCAGGGTTATATCAGCATATGTTTGGTTTTCTTTCCTTCTTCTTGAAGCCAATAGTCATAAACCTCTTCAGTCCACTACTTCATCCCTGAATCTGACTCTCCACAGAGAAAATCAGGAATGAACATGAGTACTGTAACTAAAACAGTTTGTAGTTAGTTGTCTGCTATGCATCACTGTGCTGTTAATCACCATAACAGGCTCATTTATTCCTAAAGTCTCTTCATGGGTATTTGGCAGAGAAAAACAATGTGCTACGGTAACTCTTGATATACAAGTCAGTTCTAAATACCTTGGATGTGACTAGGCAAAAGAAAATTAAATTTTGAACCAATCAAGAGGCAGAGATGTTGACAACTTGGGGAATTTATGCATACAGATTAAAATAATCCTTTCTTCTTATTTTTTTTGGTATCTCAAATTGTGTTAAAGCTGGAACAAAAACAAGGAAAAAGATACGACATTTCCTCAAAGATCTTGACATTTTAGGCCCTGATCCTGCAAATGCTTAGGCACAAACCTAAATTAAGGAGTAATTATTTCTATTGAACTTAATTTAGTTAATCATATGGGCAAAGTTGGGTGTGGGCAAAATTAATTGTGGAATCAAGGTTAATTATGCATAACTTCTGTCACAAAACATACCGACCAGTAAGTTAAATCATCTCAGTTATACTGAGAGTATCAGCTGTTGCATGACCGAGTACACTCTGAATCAGTGCATTTACACAGCTGTCCTTAAAATGGAATAGACTTTTATTACAGAAGAAGGTAGCAAAACTTCTACACTAATCTAATTTCCTTGACTTTATAATGTGAAGTAGTATATTCTAAATTTTGATGAATCAAAATATCATAGAATGGTTTAGGTTGGAAGGGATCTTAAAGATCATCTGGTTCCAACCCCCCTGCCATGGGCAAGGACACCTCCCACTAAACCAGGTTGCTCAAAGCCTCATCCAGTCTGGCCTCGAACAGTTCCAGGGGTGGCGCTTCCACAACTTCCCTGGGCAACCTGTTCCAGGCCTCACCACACTCATAGTAAAAAATTTCTTCCTGATATCTAATCTAAATCTACCGTCTTCCAGTTTGAAGCCATTACGTGCCATCCTATCACTACATGCCCTTATAAAAAGTCCCTCTCCAGATTTTTTGTCGGCCCCTTTCAGATACTGGAAGGCTGCTCTAAGGTCTCCCCGGATCCTTCTCTTCTCCAAGCTGAACAACCCCAACTTTCTCAGCCTGTCTTCATAGCAGAGGTGCTCTAACCCTCTGATCATCTTCATGGCCCTTCTTCGGACCTGCTCCAACACTTCCATGTCCTTCTTATGTTGGGAGCTCCAGAGCTGGATGCAGTACTCCAGGTGGGGTCTCACAAGAGCAGAGTAGAGGGGCAGAATCGCCTCTCTCAACCTGCTGGTCACGCTTCTTTTGATACAGCCCAGGATACGGTTGTCCTTCTGGGCTGAAAGCGCATATTGCCAGCTCATGTTGAGCTTCTCATTCACTAACACCCTCAAGTCCCTTTCCTCAGGGCTGCTCTCAATCCATTCTCCTCCCAGCCTGTATTTGTGTGTGGGATTGCCTTGACCCAGGTGCAGGACCTTGCACTTGGCCTTGTTGAACTTCATGAGGTTTGCACTGGCCCACTTCTCAAGCCTGTCCAGGTCCCTCTGGATCTATATTGTTTATTTATATGTTATTGCGTCTCTTACATAGAAAGTGAAAAATTCACCAAAAAATCACTAAAACAACGTTTCTTGCCAGAATATTCAAAAGCAGAGTAGCAGTCAGTCAGTTGTATCAGTTATTCAAAAATTTGTATGATTTCATAGTTTATACAAAACTCTAGGTTAGCCTTTATTTCTTTGTTCATCAAACCTTATTGCTAAGTAGTGATTGGACAGATGGTGTGAGCTACATGGGGGTTTTTTGCTACATGATATTATATCTGTTCACTGACTTAATGAGTGCGTATTCCCAATACAACTAGTCAAATGTGCATACCTGAAAATCAGTTTCAACTGCTGTTTTTTCTTACGCTAAAATTGCAGGCCACACTATTTAGTCAGCATGCAGAAGCTTGCTAAATATTTTGGACAATAAAACATTCAGCTCCCTGTCCAAGGGCTGTAAGTTTAATAGTAGATGTAGTGAACACACGAGAAGCAGCAAGTGATGCGAGCTAAGCCACTGGAAAAGTTCTTTGGATATCCCATATATACCTTCACTCAACCACAGTCTCCAACATTTGCCATGGTCACAGGTCTATCCGTATGCGTCACTGAGGTTTAAAGTGAAAGGATATTACATTTTACCATATGTAGTAAAGCTAATAGTACCAATGGGAAGAAGAAAGGGTTGAAATACAATCTCCATAGACCATTATTACACCTGTACAGAAACATGCCCAAAGAAAATATTTCAATTCAGCTCAAAATCTAATTAAATGATGCAAAATAACCATTTCTATTTGATTTTCAATTGGAAATTTTCATTTTCCATTGGAAAAAGGAAAAAGAAAAATCTTAGTAAAGTCAAAACTTTCCTGCTACCTACTTCAATTTTGCAGAGGCTTAATTTTCTGATGAGCAGATTAAAAAAATCCAAAAAACTGGCCAGTCAGGCTTGTAATGGTAAAGTCAGCCCTAGATAGTAACTCAAGTGTTTGCAGAAAACGAGCTAAAAATGAGCAAAAGATGATTAAAACTGGGACTGAATATTCATTGAATTATTTTGCTAAGTTAATACTGCTCTAGCAGCACCTTCAAGAGCAAATGAGCAGGTGCTCATCTGTGTTTTTCTTATGCAAGTAAGTCTACCATAGGTTTCACCAACACCTGAATATTTGCAGAATGGTGTCCAGCCGTAGTTTCCTAAGATGAATATACCCTCTTGGTTAATATTTTCAAATTTTCCAAAGCATGTAACAGAACAGCAAGCAGTATCAGCAGAGTTGACGGCAGTATTATTTGCTTACCTGTGCCCTACCAGATCTATAGGTACATCCTCATTGTAGAATTACATAATAAAGGGAGCTGCATCAGTGAACCCGATGACAGGTCTACAAAGGAGGCAATCACCATTTCTTTGGCTGTACCAAGTAAAATGGGCATATGAGAGAGGCTCATTACTGATCTTTCCAGCAGCAGTTTACCCAGTACTGCCTGCTTTAAGAAATTCAATAATGTGTGAGTCCAATCAAAATGATAGAGAGATACAATACCTTGGCTGACAAAATCATATGGCTCCAGGAGCAGATGCTGTAAGCGAAGGGTAACAGTTCTTGAAGTGAGATGCCAGCAGAGGTGACAATATGTCTTCATAGGCTGGAGTGCCACAGGATAGACTTGAATTAGCAAAGATCAGAAACGAGGCCCACAAGTTTTAGGAAGGAGAGATTTTTACTGTGTTTTAAAAAGCATGTTAACAACCAGAATGTGAGTATCCAGCACAGGGGCTTTAACCTGACTGCCTCACTTTCCATCTGGGTAGCATATATTCTACCCCAGCTCACATGTGCTTCAGATTATGGTTTTGTCCATGAGGATCAGCAGGATACATCCTTATATCGCCTTCAAAGTGACCTTAGTTTTTGTGTTTTGAGTGTATTAGAGGCCTAGTTAACTAGCTCCAAAAAAAGCCATGAAGAAAGTAAGAAAATTATGGCTATGGCCCAGCCTGCAGATAAAGGAAGAAGTCTCCCATAACAGGGATGTTTAAAAGTAAAAACCCTATAACTGTAACTTGGCTGTGTAATTTATATGTATTGGGAATCTTTCAGCTGGCCAGAGATGCTATAATTATACTACAGGAATCTGACTATGAATTTGGCATATCAGTTTTGAAAACATGCCCCAGGGTTTCTAAGCTGCCATAATTTTACTTGAGCGGTAATGGAATAAATACAATCTAGATACACGTTGCTGTTCTTCAGCGTAACTACTTCTTCAGGCAGATTTACCATAACGCACTCTGAACAGAAAAACTATGGCTCATTTACAAATGTAATTTCAATTGAGGATAGTTTTCCAATCTTCTTTCATTTGAGTCTCAATTGAACTTCTTCTCCTTTTTGATGGCATGATTAGACATTGTGAGAGCTGTTGCAGATTAGTCAAGCACAGAGAGAGTAAATTGGGAAGGATGTTTTATCAGTGCACGTCACAATATATGAAAGCAGATGTGTATGCTCTGAGCTGTTCCCTCAAATTACTGTTATGGAATAATTTAGCCCTTTTGATTCTCACAGATTACTGCTTCCACTGATCATGCTGTCAAAATCAAAGTGAGCACTTCATTCCGCTTTTATTCATGCCAGATCTATTTTGCTTTCATAATGAGCAGATATTACCACTGCACAAAGAGGATAAAGACATTCACAGTGATAGATAGGCGAGAGATTAAATGGGATCTTTATGACTTCTTCAGCCATCAGTTTTGACTGTGCGATAAGACGAGTCGAGTTGGGCACTGATTTGTTCTTTATTGGAGCCAATATTAGCATGAGCTTACCAGTGCACAGTCTGATAAAATCCATTTAAGGTGGAATCTGTATAACAATTCATGAGTTACAAGAACTTCTCCTATAAAATGCATCTTCAGCAACCTCTGCAGAGGCAAAATAAGCTATTTCAGAATTAAAACTCCTTACTTTCTGGGGCAATAATTAATTTATAATTCTGCAATTTAAAGGTCATGTTGGGATTATCAACACTCCTGGAACCACAGGTTTAAATCTTCACTCTCAAGTCACCAGTTAGTTTGCTATTGTTCTAAGGGATGTTTGGGCAACCCCTTAAAAACCAAGCCCTACCCGACCTACACAAGTTTTGGAAGTTGTGTGGTAAAGTTTCCCCACTGTGCCTGACTACAGGCTTTCCACCTGCCTCACAGTCCTGTTGTGCACATTCTCACCTCTCCTCCAGCCTGCAGAAAGAGCAGTGTTGCATGTCTATAGCTTACAAAATCCTTTGCCATAAAAGATGCCTTAGAAATACGGTCAGATAAGGGCCAGATAGAGTGTACTGTAGGCAAATTTGAACAGAGAGGGAACTTGGAGCAAACTGGGGAACTGCACTGGGAAGCCAATACTTTGATAAATGAAGACTCTCATTCTTCTTTTTCTAATATCTCAGGTTGGGGTTGGGGGGGGCATGTGTCTTTCTGGCAGCACGAGTCTTGCTGGTTTTCATTCTAGCAGCAGATTACAACAAAGCTATGGAAGGAATGGCACCTGTGGGTGCTGTGATGGCTACAAAAATGGGAGTACAGGAGATGTATATTTCCATTCTTCAGTTTGAGACTCCTGGGACCCAACCCAACTGCTCAGCTGAAGGCCCAAGCACAACGTTTCCTCCTCGGGGTTCCCTGTTCTGCTGTGGTTGAAGGAAAGACACCACAGATAAACCTGTGGTCCGCAGATTAGGATCAGCATCGAGAGTTGCAAATGGTTGCATTAACTATAGCCAAACTACCTGTGGATTTTTGACTAGCAAATAATCTTCTCAGGGACAGATTTTTAAGTAGATCTGACTCCACTGTGCTTCTGGGATTAATCATAAAGAGCTGAAGGGGCTGAGGGCAATTTTCAGTTCCAGATACCAATTCCAAAGCATATCAAAGTCAATTCTGTCCTGTTTCAGTGCAAAGGTATTTGTGTACTTAGCACATGGAAATAGCACTGGAATATTAAGATAGTCTCAGTGGAAACCAACATTTGCTGTCTTCTCCAGTTGTCCAAAATAGCTTTGATTCCTGATGCTGTTCTCTGTTGTGATATAATGCAGCAGGGTGTATCTTGACTTAAAAAGACAACCATCTATCCGTGTATTTAAGAGATCATTTGCTGTTTGCTGTTTTAAAATAATAAGAATATTTTCAAATAAATACCATTGGAGCAAACCAAAACTTTTATGGACAACTCAAGAATGCCAAGGCTGAAAAAAGCATAATACAACCCAAAGCTAGACAAATGAAGAATCCAGAAGCAATGATTCCCTTTACAATATAGATCATCTGTATTAACAGACAGATGAATAGAAAATTGACAATAGAACAGTATCCATGTGAAGTTCAAGCTCAGCCTCAGTTAGAAGAATCGTTGAGCTCTCTCATCACTGAATGAATTAAAGGAGACCAACAGGTCCTTGTCACTAGCTATCCTTTGTCCTTATTTTAAGCTCTGTCACAAATTTGGTATTTGGATAAAATTTACTACTTATTTTTTATTATTCATAGGTTTTCTGAGAAAAAAAGTCCTGATCTGATCTGTTGTTTTGCTTTAAGACGATAACAAATCCAATTGGTGAAATCACAACTGGTGATTTCAATTAAGTCAGCATTATTCCTTTGCATAGACAATACAACCCCAAATATACAGGCAGTGCCCTCCACCATGTAACACCCCAGATTAAGACTGACAAACGACAACCTCTTCTCATTCTGACTTGTATTACCAATATCCTGTAGGTAACAGTCATAAACAATTTTCTTGTATTCATCCGTGAAAAGACAACTCCCCTGTGCTCTTAAACGACGGGGGATAGATGACTGTCTCCAACCCAGTCGACAGCGCTGACCAGAGGCAGGGCGGCAGCAAGATACATGTCCTCACAGCTGCATTACAAGTATATGCCAGCACAGAAGAACCTATCAAGAAAAAAACAACTATCAAATGGGTCACTGCACCTTGCCACGCACATCTTAATGTTCCCTAGCACGTAAAATCCATCTTTTCTTAGGCAATCAGGGAGTGAATTAAAAGAGCTCTCTAAAAGACTCCCATACTGGGGACACCTATGGAAATTAAATTTATACCAGTGAAAAAGTTCTTCCTTAACTTGACCTTACTTTTATTCATCTGAAAGAATACAAATAGATCCAAAATATGTAGTTTACCTATTACTTTAAAAATTGTCAGATGGCATAAGTGCTGTAGGTGCCAGGACCTCTTAGACAGAAAGCAAGGAGGATTCCCCGCTGTGGTTATAGCAAAGGCTGGAGGACTAGGGTGAGGTTTGGGTTCTGTTGGGCAAGACAATTTGATCTGCATCTCTGTGCCTCAAGTTTAAAAATACATGATTTCTTCTCGCTTTCTTATTTACTTCCATTTTAATTTCATCGGAGAAGCGACTGTCTTTAAAAATCTATAAAATCAGCTTTGCCTCTATACACAGAGGTTTTGGTATTAGGGTATTATTAATAATGAAATGACAGACATTATAATTCATAATGCTGGCTCTTCTGTGAAGACACATGTGGGAGACCTGCTGTTCACATCTGCTCTAGGATAAGGATTCACCCCAGAAACACACACGCACACACACCTTCTGGCCTCAGCAAACTGTTTGGTATACAAATGGGCTAGAGTATAAAAATAAGAAGAGATACAAAACTGTGAGTTGTAACTTTGCATACAAGGGGACATCTTTCTTCCAGACAAAGCACTTTGTCATAGCTCTTCGTCAGCTTCCCATCCTGTAAAATGAGGATAATCATAAATATCTCATTGGCATGGAGACAAAATAACCAGTCTTCAAGAAATGCCATAAGAGCTTTTTATGGTTTGTATTAGAGTAGCACAAAATATGAACAGAAAGATGATAAACGAATAATGCAGCAAAGGACATTAGTGCAACAGGAGTAAGATACCCAGTCCTGGAAATGCAGTTGAGTGTAAAGCCTGAGGAAACTCAGTGAGTATTTGATATGGCAATCAAAAATGTATCTGATATAAAACATTGCTGTAAAAATTATCATAGTCATTCACAGTAGATGTCATTAAATATGACGACAATGTGATTTGTGCCAGTGTTATAGGATTGGCTTATTCTGTGCCTGCTACTGCTGACTGTGTTAATTGCCATCATTTTATAGCTTTGGTATGTAGTGGCTGGGTACTTGGCAAAAGCCCACAAACTTCTAAACTGATGCCCACAGTTAATCTTACCGAAGTGGTGCATCTTGGCATGGGAGACTGTGCCAGCCACCTTTCCAGGCTTACACCCAGAACAGCCCGTCCATGGGCCATGTTCAGGATGGCCAACAGCAGCTCCTCCTGCCCCCAGCACCAGGAGCCTTCACACAGCTGGCCACAGCACTGGGAGAGCCACCTATATACAGGCTTACGTCAAAGGCCTTGCCATAACCACAGTTGAGAACATCTGAACTAAAGCTTAATTGGGATAGCATTAAGAAATGGTAATGATTTCTGACATGAATGAATTACAGGCTAGTGCCGATAATGTTCTCAGAAGAACATTCTTATCTTTGCTAAAGTTAACCCTAAGGTGATAAGAAAACACATTAAGAAGGAACCTAAGCTATTATTCCAGCTAAAAACCAAGGTGCTCAAAATAAAATATCATTACTTTGAAGGATTAGTGGCCATTACTGGAGGTAGGTATGTGCCGTATGCTGAATGCTGTACCGGGTTGATGCTGTTTGTCTACACTAGTCTTAAAAGGAGACATTTGTAAACAGCAATGTATCCAAAGCTCAAGGAAACATGGCTTTCATGGACAGTGAACTGTCAACATACCTGAGAGGCTTATACAAAAGAGGACCATCTAGGATGAGTTATTTGTATGTCATTTTATACTTCATAGAGATGAAAGCAGAAGAAATGAGAAAATATGACATTGTGAGTTAATATAAATCTTTCTGAAGCTATGAAAGTAGTTTCTGATGCAAGTTTAACCCCAAAGAACCATTAATGTCATAAGCAGATGGCAAGAAGTAAACCAAAATTATTCATGTGACCTAATATGCTTCCTTTACAGCAGATGTAATTTGTCCATGACCTAAAGCATTGGTGAGAAAAACTGGTTTTGTGCTTGTAGTCATCAAAGAAATAGCCAAAAACCAGACTAAGAAAGAGAAGGGGAACGACATATAGCAGCTTCTTAAGTAGTATGGCCCTTAGGAAAAGCCTTAAGAAAACTGAGAGTTTGTTGCTGCCCAAGTGTTATCTTAGAAAGATCTGGAGCGATGAGAAGCGACAGCAGCTCTTGTTGCCTGGCTCCTGCGCAGTTCAGGGACAGAAAACAGTACAGCCTTTGTGCATAGACTGGAGCAGAGGTTCCCACAGTCCAGTCATTTATTTATTAACTTTACAGGAGCCATTCACAGAGCTTCGGCTGAGTGCTGAGAACAAAAAAAAGCCACAATAAGGGATGCACAGTCAAGGAGGGTCCCTGCCTGGGTCGGGCACAGGCAGTGACAGGGAGAAGCAGACACCAACACAATCACCAACTGGGGAAAGAGTTGCCTCTGCCTTCCCCATCTCCCCTGATCTGCAGCAAATGCGTTACCAGTGTTGCATCCGTCACAGTCCCATGAGCCCATGGCCCCAGAGTGTTAAAGTGAGGGCTGTGCCATAGAGCGGGTACAGCCTGTCCCTGATGCCTTTCAGCAGCAAGGCAGCTTAAAAAGAAGACCAAGAGATTACATTTGCACTAAAGACTCTTGTGAAATTGCATGAGTGATCTGCATTTGGCTAAAGCTCTTGCCATTGGCATTTGGCAAATACGGTGTTCATAATGGACACGTTGCTGTGCCTCTCACACAAGTCAGGGATGATGGACAGCACACAACCACCACATCCTTCACACCAAACATGCTTCTCCCGTCCATGCTGAGGAGCACAGGTAGACTGCTGTGGACAGCGTTGTTTAACTTGCTTTTGAATGACATTCTGGCCGTTTATTAACTTCTCCTGTTCCCTGATTTAAGCTACTGTCACAGTTTAAAGTTTTAGCAGGGGAGGAGCAAAGCCACTATAAAAGTGAAAACCAAAATGCCTCAGGAAGAAAAACAACTGATCCTGATGTTAAACTCAATGGCAGTAAATCCGCTTTTTTTCCAGTACTTTTTTCTAGAAATAATTTACAGCCCAAAACTTATTTCATAGCATACAAATCAATCTGTATTGAATCTGCCTGCCATTAGGGAAGGTCCAGAAGGGGAAAAAAATAAAAATGGACGATAAATATTTTCATTGTAACACATTTTTCACTTCGAAGATTTCTGTCATTTACGCGGCTCACAAAGACTAAATAAAAGTCCAAGTTGTCCTGATGATGATGGTCCCTGTTCTGCAGTATGGCCAATGGATACTGCCCAGGGGGTTCAAGAAGCTCTGGCTCTGACGTTGACATTATCAATAATTACAAACACTTAAAGGGAGGGTGCCAGGAGGGTGGGACCAGTCTTTTTTCAGTGGTGCCCAGTGATAGGACAAGAGGTAACGGGCACAAACTTGAACACAGACAGTTCCAGCTCAACATGAAGAGGAACTTTTTTACTTTGAGGGAGGCAAAGCACTGGCTGCTCAGAGAGGTGGCGGAGTCTCTGACTTTGGAGACATTCCAAATCCACCTGGACACCATCCTGTGCAACCTGGTGTAGGTGGACCTGCTCTGGCAGGGGGGTTGGACCAGATGATCTCCAGAGGTCCCTTCCAACCCCAGTGATTCTGTGATTCTGTTGTGCAGATGTGCTCTGCTTGGTCCTGAAGCTGCAGCAAGCTTAAACCACGCAGTGACAAATAGCACCAGCAAACAGCCACAAAAATAAGGCTGCACCGTTTCACCCCCAATTCCAGAACAAAAGCAGCTCCCTTTAGTCTCACCAGTGTGTTTTAAATACTTTGATGAAGTTTCCACCTTAAGGATTGTGGGGAGGAAAAAATAGAAAAGCAAATTGCAGAATGTAGACCGAAGTACTTGCGATCCTTGTGACAAATACTAATGTATAAATCAGCAGCCCAATCCAGGCCCGGGCCGCTGATCATGTTCTTTGCTGAAATGTCACCTGTTCCTATCTAACGATTTGCATAATGCAAAGCTTCTCACTCGTAAAATACAGATTAAGAGGGGAAGCAAAGAGTCATTCTCAAACCATGGAACCATTTCAAAGGGAAAAAAAAAAATGCAGTCTTTACTATTAACCCTGTCATAGCCACAGGCTTCATTTCCCTTTTTTGCATTTAAAATGATAGCTCCATTTGCAAAGTAAATAATCAGTTAGATCCGGTCTCGCCTTTTTTATTTGTTTGCTTCATTTCTGTTAGACTCTCCAATTCAACATGAACAGAAGTGAAATAATTACACCATTTAACACTGGAACTTCATTGAAACATTTAACTGGTCTCATAGAGTCTGTCTGATAACGTATGGACATCTATCAGCAGACTCCTGCCAACTTCGATGGGGTAAAGCTCTAGTAGCCATTTTGAGGAAGTTCCTCTACTTTTTTTTCCCCCATACTCTTTAATTTGCCATAAGGTGTACGTGTCTTAGTGCTATCTCACTGCCTAGGAAGAAGGGGGCCTTTTTTTTTCTTTTTTCCCCTTGCAGTGAAGACAACAATGCTTATGGCCACATAAAATTCTTTTAAATCAGCTTTATGTAATGTTAGCTTCATATTGCTGATAAAAAGCACTCAGAGAACAGTCGGAGTGACAGACAGGAAAATAGGAAGGTATGTTGAACTATTTCAGGATTGAAAATAGTTCTAATTGTTAAAGATTAGGATGAGGCTTACTCTTTCCCACATTATCCTAACAAAGACTGGTCTCCTGAAGGGCTCTCGGCCCTCTCCCAGTCAGCATCTAGTCTTGGCCATCACCAGGAACTGCCTGCTGGCGTTCCTCGGGCTCAGGCTGGCAACTCCTTTGCCCCAACTGACTCTACTGTTCTGGGGCAGAGTTTAAGTTATTCAAAGGATGGAGGCTGTTTTCTTGCAAGAACTTCAAACTAGCATATGCATGTATAATGCTACAAGGGTGGCCATGGTCCTGACTGCAGCACGTGCAGCATCTTCTCCCTCAGGCCAGTTGTGTCTGGCAAACTCCCTGCCCAAGCCATCTGGGCTAGGCAAGGCGTTTATAATAGTTTACGGTCTCCGTACCTATAAGACAACTTCTTTCTGTGCACTGTTGTGACAAGATGGGAGATGGGAGCACGTGCCAATGCTGCCATGTCCTGTGTTTGATCGTCTGTGGAGCAGCGGTGGGGGATTTTCAGAGGAACAGGTTTTATTCTGGTGTTCCCCACTGGGCTGCAAGCGCCCAAGCCCATTAACCTTCAGGGAATGGTTCAAAGCTTAGCTATTTTCTTCTGGTCCTGAACGGCAAGTTGCTGAAGTCTCCTTGCTTTCTCTGGCAAGGGAAGGGGTTTAGTGTGTCACACAGAGCTTGCTGCACCCCGCTGCACCCTGCAGGCACTTCTGTTTGTTTCGGGAGGCTGCATTTGTTCACTCACCACTGATTAAGCAGCTTCATGATTTTTTCCTCAAGACTTTTAAATCCTGGGGAAAGTAAATAAGCAAACCTGAGCATAATAAGGTGCAATAATAAGCACAAGGGCTGCAGTCATTTCTCGTAAGCAAACCCATGGGCAGAAGTGGCAAGCACACTACTTGCGTGACCAAAGATTTGGCCAATTACTTTAGGATAAGGCAGAAAGCTTTGAAATATTAGATAGTTTCTGCTTATTTAGAGATACTTTTCTGATGATACAAATCTGAACAGGAATATGAGTTTGAAAATAATCTAAAGCCTTAAGAGACCTTAGGGAAGAAAGTGTTGTAAAACTCATAATATTTAAGACTTGCAGAGGTCACATAGGAACAAAAGCTCTTACGTGACGCTGGAAGATGTTGAGACATAAAATTCAACACTGATTTCCATGGGCCTCATGAAACAGGCTTTCCAGAAAATCTCCTGAGCCCATCTCTTTATGTCTAAGAGAGAAGTCTTTCCCACAGATGCTTAACTCCCCTCCTTACTGCATGTTTTCACAAAACTTGTCAGAAATTTCTGGACTTTATCAGTTCACTCAAGATTGTCCAAAAATTGTGACAAAAATGGACAAGCAGTGACATACAGAACAGGACTTCATGGAAATGAAGCTAAATATGGAAAATATGGAGATGCAGCTGATGAGAAGAAACTGGAAAGGGGGCATCAGAGACAAACTACATCACTACACCAGAGAATTTTACTTATGCTTAACTATAGATCATGTCACTTGGTGGGAAGTATATTACTATTCCCCTACACCCCCCTTAATTTTCTTATTTTATAGTTGATCTTTCAATATCCAGTCTAAAAAGAGATTGCTTCTGAAGTAAAGGGCAAGAATATAGGGCTCAGGGAAAAGTAACTTGGAAGAGAATCTGACTAGGTTCTGAGCACTGATGTCCATGAAGATTGCCAAAGGGACACTGTTTTATAATATTTTTTAGAAAAATAGGCACAACTACTATACAAACATCAACAAAAGTTACCGGGAATATTTCTCTATGAACTGTCTGAGATCATGCCTTCTTCCAGGTACTTTTAGCTTTCTGATGCGGCATAGGGAGGTAGAGAAAGGTGAAAATAACATCAAGGAGGGACAGACTCTCATTACACCTGGACTTTTCCCTCTTGCATCACCCCTTTCTTCTCTGTTAGTGATTCATGATCCCGTTGTCATCTTCACTCTTGAGAATCTGCTGACAGTTTGCCCTATAGTGTATCCTCTTCCTGGAAGTCTATGGACTAGATAGTCTAATGGGTCTTTTCCATCTCACAATCTGTGATTTTTGTCTTTATACAGTACTTCATTCCCTGTTTCCCCTTCCATCTCCTTCTGCAAATTGAGACTGGCTGAGGGAAGGCTTAAAAGAGAATGAACTGTCACTTAAACTCTCTGCATCACTCAGTCATTCTTATAAACAGGGATCTCATATGGCTTCAGCTCTGTCAGGACAGCTAACCCTTTCAAAATTTCTCAATATTCAAGATATGCAGAATAAATTACAAAGAGCAGGTTTAACCACAAATACTTGTCTTTCAAAAGTAGCATTGCTGCTCAAAGTGCTTGCAGCATGCACGCTCACACACACGCTCACACACACACACCCCCACACACACCCCCACACAGAAGATTCGGCATTTCCAAACAAGCAGCTGCACTGTCCGACATCTTTCCGTAAAAGCTGGGGGAATTTCTACATGAGTGTTTGTATTGCATAAAGAGAACTGCAGGATTCTGTAGCCTGATCTGCAGTTGGCATAAGGCTCTATATACCGGTGCCTTCTCTGGAGACAGGCTAAATTACCAAATCTAAACTCTGTCTAAATTTGAACTGTACTTTAAGCCTTATGGACTGCCTTTGACACTGGGAGAATTCATTCCCGAGATCCATCCTGACGCACTTTTTAATGCAGAGTTTGTTGCACTATTCCTTCCAAAGATGAAACTGAGCTAACTATAGCCACCCTTAATTGACACAGGCCTCTTTAACTGACATCCCTTAGCTTCTTATAGAGGCTACCACTTATTTATGTCCAATGCGGGCAAAGCACAGCGATGTCTGCAGTAGACCCAGCCAGGTACTGCGCTGTTAGCTGTGCTGCTGACTCACTGATACGGGTCTGCTCTCAGAGAATCAATGGCAGAACAGCAGGGAATATTCAATTCTGGTGAGTATTGCAAGGATCTAAAGCAGCTAAACGCTTAAATACAGGTTTAAGTCGCAAAGCTAATTGCTGAATTGGGAGCAGAGCCGAGCAGTGCTATCTCTATGAGATATTTTTCCTAATATGAGAAGTAGACTTTCATATTTCTGCAGCATTATGTAACACATTCCCTCTTGTTTGTATTCCACTAATATTTTTAAACCTTTCCTAGCGTTGTCATTGCTCAGACCCTTTCATCTTATTTTATAGTGATATCTAGGATTGTCATTCTCTACTTACAATTATTCCAGTTAAACATTCTTTTGCACAAGCTATTTATACATCATCATCATCATCATCATCACAACAACAACAACAATAATAATAATAATAAAAACTTATTAGTATTTGCTGTGCTTGAGTCCAAGCAAAAGGTGAGCTGCTATTCTCTCTTGAGAATTCATTAATCTTCAGAAAAAAAATGGAGAAACAGACATGGATGGAGAATAAAATGGGTTGCAGGTTCAATGGGTATTATCTGAAATATTTAATAACTCTGGTATCACAACTCTTTGGTTATAATTCTGTCTAAAAGAATAGATGTGATATGATCATTCTCTCTGTCTTTTTCTTTTTGGACAACAAGTGATCAAGAAGAGTGAGTGATTTTCCCCTCCAGTTCTTTCCCTCTGCTTCTGTCTCTTGAGAACAATTCCTCTGCTGATTCTTGCAGCTGAGATTATGGTCCCATTTCTAATCAGTTACAGGATGCATTTGATGCATTTGTCTGTCTTGAAGTGGGCCAATGTGCAAGATAAATAATAAGATTATTTACTTCCTGTGCTCAGTTACAGTAAAGAATTCAAGCTTACATAAACATTATGTACTGATCAGGTTCTTTCTTATAAACATCTCAAAGGTAAGGTGCTTATTATTTCATTGAAATGGTAGGATTTTCCCTGCAGATACTTTTTATATTTTCTAGGATATGAGAATCTGCATTAGACAATATCCTGAGGTAGAGAATGGCACAGACCTGAAAGGCAGAGAATGTTAGACAAAATGCCCCAAATGAGGTTTAAAACATCTGATATTAAAAGCAGCATATTACATTCCCTTTCATGTAGTGAATCTAAAAATTTACCAGAGGTAAAAAAGATTCTAAGATCAACTCCACTGTGTTTTTACCAAAAAAACACTAAAGAAAAATGCAATGTGAAGCAGAAGAAAATAATTTTTTGTCCTTGATTTTCCCTTGAATGGAGGCAATCTGCTAGAATTTGCATTTTACACTCAGGGCCCAGTTCCCTCCCTCCCGCCTGAACCACTCACCCCTGCTGTAGAAGTCAATGGGTGTTCGGTGTTCCTTGCCGAGGCAGAATCGATTCGCTTGCATTCGCAGAGGCTTGTAACTCAGCTCGTTGTAGTGCAAATAAATTGACAGCTTTTCCAAACTATAAACAACCTGCTTTCTCCTTGTCATCTTAGATAATACAATATATGTATTTGATCTATACATAAAATAGAATGGAATGGAATGGAATGGAATGGAATGGAATGGAATGGAATGGAATGGAATGGAATGGAATGGAATAAATAGAATAGAATAGAATAGAATAGAATAGAATAGAATAGAATAGAACAGAACAGAACAGAACAGAACATTTCTGTTGGAAGAGACCTACAATAATCATCTAGTCCAACTGCCTGTTATCAACATCTTACCTGTTAAAAGAAAAAAAAAAAAATTCCCGAAGTAAGGAAAAAAAAGGGGAAAAATGAAGGTTTTATGTCTGTACAGATAATACTAGGGGAAGTAACATCTATGATACTCTGATCCCTGATGCGGCTTTCTCACCAGCCCAGTAGTCATCCAGCCCTTGGTTTGGTGTGAGTTACCTGAGAGAGCAAGCTGTTGGCAGATCTGTTTTTAAGCAGCACCACTTTTGAAGGAGTACGTATTATCTGTGGTGCAGTTCATACATATAAGACCATAGCAGTTTTACTTTTTCATTGTAGGTGTTTGGTTAAGATATGTGAAAGGAGGGAAGGGAGAATCTCTGCTTTAATATATTTAGAGCCACCTTGTGGTCCCTTTTTGGATATCTCCTTCACCGTCCCCTCCTGGGAGCTGACAGAGGCTCGATGCCTCTCAGGCACCCGTGTGCTGAGGGCTGCTGCCATCATACCGGGCACTGTCATCCCCCTGTGACCCACCACCGACACAGAGGCTTGAGGGAATTTGCCATATGCTTTGATTATAAGCTTTATTTTTGGACTAAAGCAACCTAGTTATACATTTAGGCTCCTGCTTCGTAACATGGTCTCCCAGACAATATCTTAAAAATATTTAGTAGAATTAATTTAAATAACATTAAAAGAATAATTAGAGAGTGTGAAGGCAGTATGCTCTTTCAGCTTTTCCGTCCAGTTTCAGAAATCTGGAACCTGGTGATGTTTTTTGTATTTTTCCAAACCAAATGAAAGACTTATCCATCTGTACCACAGGACAATGGTGGTAAAAATTTCCTACAGGATGTCTCAAATATTGGTTCACAATGGAGACAGTAATGAATAGATTTCTGAATTACACAAGAGTTCTGGTTAAAAAAAATAAAAATCATACTACTACCTTCTTACAAATCTCCTTCTTACAAATATTCGAAGCAACATATGGTGGCACCGCTTTGGCTCAGTAAAAGCTTTTTATGGGATAACTTTAACATCTAAAGTCAGAAGATTATTAATATTTTTAAAACCAAACAAGTGTTTTGTTGAATTGAGGTCGAAGATTTTTGCTGAGATTTTATTTCTGTTGATGCAGGACAGGCAACAGTGGGAGTGAGGCAAGGCAGGATGCATCTGACTATATGGAGCTGTCTATACCATTTAAGTCAATAACAAACTCATTCGCCTTCTCCTGTTATAGCCCCAGGAGGGCAATGGGCAAATCTGTGGCACAATTCATAGGTGACTAAAATAAGTTTGATAAGCCATGCCCTGGAAGGGCCTCACCAACAGCTGTGCAGGTGAGCCATCTCCAGTGCAGATCTCTAGATGGCAAATTCCAACACAAGGTGAAATTCTATAAAAATGGTGAAAATTCTATATTCTATAAAAATAGGTGAAAATTCTATAGCTATGTCAGGGAAAAAGGTAGGACTTGGGAGGCTGTGGGCCCTCTCCGGAAGGAAACGGGAGACCTGGCCACCCAGGATATGGATAAGGCTGAGGTACTGAATGACTTTTTTGCCTCAGTCTTCACTGGCAAGGGCTCTAACTCCACTGTCCAAGTCACAGTAGGTAAAACCAGGAGCTCTGAGAATGGAGAATTGCCCACAGTAGGAGAAGATCAGGTTCGAGACCACCTGAACAACCTGAAAGTGCACAAGTCCATGGGACCTGATGAAATTCATCCACGGGTCCTGAAGGAGCTGGCGGACCAAGTTGCGAAGCCACTTCCCATCATATTTGAGAAATCGTGGCAGTCTGGTGAAATTCCTGTGGATTGGAAAAAGGGGAACATAACCCCAATATTCAAGAAAGGAAAAAAAGAGGACCCAGTAAACT
>VZSF01005359.1:388385-507068 GCA_013398295.1 Chionis minor | reverse complement strand
CATCGAACTGTTGGAACAGGTCCAGCGAAGGGCCACTAAGATGATTAGAGGGATGGAGCACCTCTCCTATGAGGATAGGCTGAGAGAGCTGGGGCTGTTCAGCCTGGAGAAGAGAAGGCTCCGGGGAGACCTGATAGCAGCCTTTCAGTATCTGAAGGGAGCCTACAGGAGAGCTGGAGAGGGACTCTTTGTCAGGAAGTCTAGTGATAGGACAAGGGGTAATGGTTTTAAATTGGAAGAGGGGAGATTTAGATTGGATATTAGGAAGAAGTTCTTTACTGTGAGGGTGGTGAGGCACTGGAACAGGTTACCCAGGGAACTTGTGGAGGCCCCATCCCTGGAAGTGTTTAAGGCCAGGCTGGATGGGGCTTTGAGCAACGTGCTCTAGTGAGAGGTGTCCCTGCCCATGGCAGGGGGGTTGGAACTTGATGATCTTTAAGGTTCCTTCCAACTCTAACCATTCTATGATTCTATGAAATTATTGCTACCTATGCTCTCTGAAGATGTTTCCTCACCTCTGATAGCACCAATAGCTTTGGTTTGCTTGTGCATAAATTTGAACTAACATAGCTCAGGATGTGTTTAAAGTCAGTTTAAACAAAGGGTGGAAGACATGGATGTTCTTAAATCAACCTAAAACATCTCACATTTCCTTACCTCTTTAAGGTGCAGGTGTTTGTATCCTTATAATTTTTAGCTCTGTGCAAGATTAAATTTTTCCCTCAATTAGCATCTCTGTCTAAGCTTCCTGAAGTTAATGAGGGCCTTTTCACTGACTTCATTAGATTTTGGATCCGCTCAAATCCTTCGGTTCATGACCTGTAATGATTCCAGTAGGCTCCAGTGGAGCAGCACACTGAGCACCACCACCCATACACAAACATGTATGTTCACCTCCCAGTGCGTTCCCTGAGCTGCTCTTTTCTGTTTTAAAATGTGGCAAATTTGCTACTCCAGCCACAGTGAAGAAAACGAAGAGGCTGGGAGTAAGTTGGCACCAAGTTGCTTTGATTTTCCTCCCACTCAAAGGGAGTTCCCACTAGCACCTTAAGAAGCAATATATTTATTTTATTTGTACTTGAAAAACGAATGGGGGGGATGGTGGAGGCATGTTTTCCCTCCTTGGGATAAAAGCACACTTTGGATGTACCTCAGGAAGTTGTTGAATACACTCTTTTCTCTCCCTGGATGTCTCTATCCAAGAAGCACTGCAAGGGTACTTGTATGCTCAGGAAGCACTCCCAGGTTGGAGCTCAACTCCAGTTTTCCCAGCCTAGGGGCTATCCATACCACTGCTCTCAGACCATGCTCAACTCATCTCTGCTCATCTGTCATGGAGACAGCACAGCACGGGCAGAAAAAGGGTGATTTTTTGCCCTAGTCACCTGTAGGAGCCAGAACATGACCTCTGGAAAAGATAATGGAAAATACTTATAGAAAAGAAATGTCTAAGTATGTCGTAAGAGGGTACGATAGAACTACCCATCTCACAGGGCAGACAAAACACAGAGCAGAGAGGAAAAGTCTCGCTCTGAGCTCAGGGACAGCCAAGTTACCGTGTTACACTGGCAAACTTACAGCAGGTTTGAAGGCACCTCTCCAAAGTACAACTCGTACCACTGACGTGCAGGAATGGGACAGCACGTCCAAGTAGTCAGCACTGGAGATGGAAGAGGAAGGAGCAGATAGGGCTTTGTACACTATGGAAAGAAAATGGAGAAGAAAGAGTAACAAAGAGAAGAACAGCTTGGTCCATGCAAGGAGACTGAGCAAGCTGCAGTAGGCAGAGCTAGTGTGGAGATGTGGAAAAGAAGAGAGGAGAAGGACTGATCCAGGCAAGGTGGGAAGACAGCCTGGTTGGCCCCTGAGCTGGTCGGGAAGGAAGGGGAAAGCAAGGAGAAGGGGGAGAGGCTTTGCTCCCTGGGCTGGGGGAGCGGGAAGGCGCTGGAGGGAGGTGGTTAATAGACTGCACTTGGCTGCCTCACCAGGAATGGCAGTGACACCTGACTGGGAACTTGGGGAAAGAGTTGGAGGCTTATTAAAGCAGCCGGACCCCGGCTGAACCCCACGACTACACGCTAGGATTGCTGTGTGCCCCTTGATAACTCACAGCTGCTGATAAAGTCCACTGGTAATGGCTTTTTGCTAATGAGAAAAGTGCCGCTGATTATGACAAATAGCCTTGGACCAACAGGCTAAGCTGCTACATAGGCTCCCAATTGTCAGTCTGGGTGATTTTTGCATTTCATTATTTCTTTCCTGACGTCCTGGCTCCTTCTATCCTTAACGTACTCCCAGAGCCGTGTGTCACAATTTTAATAACACTTCTTTATCTCAATTTTTCCCCCCTCTCTCCATGGGAGCTGGAAACAAAAGGCTGTTACAGAAATAATGTTTAACCTCGCTCATGTGCTGCAGCGAAAGAAACCCCACAGCTATTGTTCAAGAATTAAAAAGGCGTAAATAGGGCACACAGAGCCCACTCAACCCTTAAAGACAGACTTTTAAAAATACCTGTTATTACTATTATTTAGAGTCCTTTCATGTACAGACTCAATGCCTGCCACGTTCCCTTTCTCTTATCCTGTGACAAAGGTATAGGACATAGCTAAGCACTGAGAATGAAACCTTGGTGGACAGTGACACCGTCTCCTTGTTTTGAATGCCTTCTAATAATAGCAATATTATTTTAAAGGGAAGAATGGGGGAGGGAGGGAAGCAACCAAGGATTCAGAATAAACCTGCTATCTTCTTTGCAATTGGTTACCAATCATTGTCTGTCTAAAAAAATGAGCGCTGAAGAATATTGAGTGGGTACAGCAGAAGCAAGGCCAAGGCATACCCTAAGACTAGCGTAAAAATTATATTTTTCTGCCCTTAAGTTCACAAAACAGCAGCAAACAACTGAAGTTCACCGAGTTCTCTCCTGCTCTCATGCCACTAGGATTTCCCAAAAGAAGATCTCTGCTTTTGAGGTTATATTGCTGCCTGTGGTCCTTGCCTTGCAAAACGGACCGATCCCACTGCAGGTTCTTGCATGCTACCCTCATGCTGCCCACACATCCTGGTGTCCTGCAAGAGGCAGAAGGGGTGAACCACAGCCCGCAGAAGCATCTTGCAGCGGTAGCGGGGGAAGTAGGGGCACAAGAGTCCTGTTGGATGCAGCACTTGGGCAATGGCATTTTCAGACCCAAATAGCCTTGTAAATGCAAAACCAAGGATATATAAAAATGTTCCTGAGAGCAGAATTAAAGATCTGTGGCAGACAAAGTCGGGGCACAGGAGCTCTCCCCATCCCCATTAACTAGTGGGGCAGTGGGAGATTTTAAAAGACTGAATGATCGGTGGAGTCTGCAAAAGAATCGGGAGCTAAATTGGAGTTTAGAGCATGGGATTTAACTGTATGAGTGTTCTTCATGTCTATCACTTGAATTCTCTTTGTCTGCGATTTTATAAATTGAAGCACTAAAATAACATTTTCTTTACAAGTGTTATAGCTACATTACATCGGCGACATTAAAATCATCCAATTTGGAAAACAAAATGGAGCTTAAGCCTCTCTTAGTTCCCCTATGATATATAACATGTAACTAAAAGATTCCTGCTTTGTTTTTTAAGCCTCTTGAGAAATTTGGGGCTTTCTAAGATTTGTCATCCCAAACTGAAGGTGAGGAGAGGTGAATCCTCAGTTAGGTTCTCCCTTCGCTATTATTTCTTTAAGCTTTTCTTGAAGAACTCACAAATCACAAAAATGTTAAAAATACACAAGAAAATTCTAGGATCTGTTTGTAGTTTGTTTACTTGAAAGCTTCTTTGTCAACATCCTGTTTTTATAGCTGTCTACAAAGACTAACTTGAAAAAAAAACCTTATAAAACAGATTAAATTATTGTAGCACATATTTAAAAAATAATATTTTCTAGAAAATGCTCTCTAACTTTACAACAGAGCTCACTCTCTGGTACTGTACAGCTTGATTATTTGAACATGATTATTATAAAAAAGTTTGCAAACTAGTTTTATTTGCCTTACCACGATTTCTGCTACTCCACAAGAAGAGGATTAATTGTGGTATAACATTTATTCATGAGAGGAAAGTTTACTGGATAAAAATAACACGCTCAGTTCACGTAAGTAGTGTCAACTGTGAGCACTGGTGCAAAATCAGAGCCAGAAAATTAATGCACGATCAATTACAAAATCACTCTTGGAGCAACAGTCAGGTAATAATCACTCTCTTTGAGAAGGAAACCTTCATGAAATCCCGCTGTCCTTTCAAGACCCCCTTTGGTTTGGTCTTGCTGATAACCTGCTGAAAGTCATCTCTCATCCTGGGTTCTCTAAAGCAAAGCTTGAGGAATAATTCTCAGTCGGGCCATTTCTGGGATGGCACTTGTGACACTCAGGCACTTCTCCAGTTTTGAGGTTTACTGGATAATATTCCATCAACACTAAATTTTTCATGTCTTAAAAATAGAAATAGCAGCCAGACTCTGACACCTAATTGCAATCTTCTCCCTCGCACAGTGCCATCAGTTTCAAGTCACTTACCTGAAGAGTGGTTCCTTTACATTGAATCTAAAAGGCCTATATTAAAAAACTCCCTACTGTTCCCGCGCAGCCAACCTCCAGCCTGCCGTTCCCTCTAAAATATGGCTTTCCTTTATCCTTTACGAACACCTGGAAAATGCCTAGAGGAGCACAGATGCTACTGTAAGAGCAATAAATACAGCCACAACAGAGGTCACACTTACAAAGTTTCCGACAGCTAAAGAGATTTTAACGTTTCAGTCAACATCTGGATTGCGAGCCAGATTTTGCTACTGTTAACGTGGAAAGTTTCAATTATGTTTGAAAACCAGCAAAATCCCACCAGCAGCTAGAAATTTTGTAGCATACTAACCTGAACACATCTGATCTTAACAGCAAGACAGATAAACGTTTCTAGTATTCATTAATTAAACAAACAGGAATTAAAGTCTGTGATTTTTTCAGATTTTCATGGTTTTTACAGTATTTTTTAGAAAATTTTTTTTCACACTCCATTTATTTGCAGAATTTTTCCTGGCTTGACAGATTTTTGTGTTTGGTAAAGTATTTATTCTTTCCTGTACAGAGAAAGCACTTTCCAAAATTCACATTTAGCTGCTATAAATGTGAGGGCATTGTTTTAAGGAAATATTTATATGTTTAGGTCTATTGACCATTTATACGATTATTTAAAGGGGTCACAGAAAAGGGCAGCGGTTATTAAAACAGAGAGCGAGCAAAAGCAGGAGAGAGACAGAGGGAGAGAAAGGTAAGAAACTCATAATGGGATTTTTCATGTGGAACGATCATTTTATCTAATACGTCTGAAAATGTAATCCATTACTACTAATTACCATGCTGGCATTGAAATACAAGATCACACTTCCTCCAGATCCAGATAGGGGTCCAAATATCTCTGCTCATTGTTCTTCCCATCCCACCTCGCCTCCCTCCCTTTCTGCTTCTCCAAGAAGAAATTCAGCCCTTCGGACATTAGTGAAGAAGGGCCCGAGGTCTCCCTATCGTCCTAAAGCAGAAGCTAAACAATATTAGCCAATCATTTTTGATAGATGAAGCATGGAAATTAGTTCCAGAGTTTAACTGATAACTGAAACCACACAGTTACATTCCATTATGGCAGCCTTAATTGATGAGCTCATTAAGCCCATTATTAGAGAAATTGATTTCAAATAGGCACTTAAAACTGGCTGGCAAAAGAAAAAGGTGAAGAGATAGCGTACAATGTGAAGAAAGTAACTAAAATACATAATGAAGCAAGTAATTTTATAGGTTTGTTTAATGAAAGCCTCAAGAGCATATTAGTTGCTGTGTGGATTTTAAACACTCATTTTATGTACTAATAAAGCTCACGTCCATTATGGGAGCTCTGAATGCCTCCAATCTTTAATGCAGCTCTGCTACTAATTAATTAATTAACCCCAGCTGAAGCAATCAATTAGTCATGCAGAATCGACACTTTAAAGGTCTTCCAGGTAGCATTGGGTACCAGCACAGAACAGTGGAAGCTAAGTTTCTTTTTAAATTATTTTTATTTTCCTTTCAGCATATCAGGAGCAAACAAACAGGTCTAAAACTTAAAAGCTGCATTAGCAACATGGTGAAAATGAGCAATTAACAATCTGACCTTAGATTATTTCAGAGGATAAAGCAGTGGAACTGTACTGGGCATTTTAGAGGTGGGTTTGGATTGGAGATGCACAATGTGGCCAGTTAATTTTTGATACGTTCATTTCAAGCAGCCACTTCTGCTCGGATTAAATCTAGACTGCTGCAAGGTTCTGGGCAGCTGCATGGGAGTCCATTCTCACATCTGGGGTCTGAGAAAGTAAACACATGCAGTAAAGTTAGTAGCAATAAATCCTCCAGAAGCAAGCCTTCCATTTCTAGTACTATTTTTTTTTTGGGGGGGGGGGAAGCAGAAAACCAAGCCCCTTGGTATTAACCCCTCTTGTGTCTTTTGATTTCCTCCTTTTACCTTCTCTTGAATACTAAAATGTAGAGTCTTTGTCCAAAGGGCAGTATATAAATGGCCTTTCATTAAACAAAGCTCATCAGCCATGACTGATTAACCTCAACTGTAAAGTGAGATTGCTGTCTACCTGAACTTAAGCGTTGATAAGCTGCTTTGCTGGAAGACTGAACTGAGGATCTTTCCACCAGGGTGAATTTGGAGGAAAAGCACAGGAGATTTCACCAAGGAGAGTTAAAAAATAGAGGAAGTGAGATTGTATTTCTTCTTTGAAGGATCTACTATTGCTATTACTATGGTTGTTGTTATTAGCAGTAGTATTAATTTTCTTTTTAAACCGTTGAGTTTGGTCAGCTTGCTGGTACAGTGCTGAGGACTCTTAACAGAGGGTCTCTTGGTGATGTTGGAGTCAGCAGAAGAACAGACTGAGTGAAGTTCATTCCTGACAAATGCAGGGATATAGAATTTTGCTTTGGTCTTGGGACCACATTTTCTTATTATTTTCAAGACAGCTCCAAAAGGGGTCTGCTGAAAGACTGAGAAGATGACTCAGAGTGTCCATGTCCATCATTGCAGTCTGTATTCTCACCTTGTGTTTTACAGCTACCTGAACCTAATAACTTGTGGGCTCAGTAGACGTCTGCACTTCTCATTTAGGCATACGCCTTGTCTTCAGTGGCATATGGTGACTGGGTAAAAAAGCACCTGCAATACTGAATGTCTGCTTGTTCTTGGTACTTCTTATTCATCATGGGTCCTTCTGAGATTGCATTTTAAGGTGCCCATGCTCTCCCTATGCCCTAATCAACGAATTTACAGGCCCTGTCCAAGAGTCAGACTGTGAACTGAGGGCTGGACACCTAAACTGTTAGACACTGCAACATCTAAGCATAAGTACCCAAAATCCTTTAATGGCTCTTGGATTTCGTTCATAGACTTGGCCCATAGGATAAAAATTTGCTGTTGACGTAAAACTGGGAAAAATATTCATATGTAGAAGGTCTGGAATATCATACAGAGACTTGCCTGAAGCAGTCCGAAATGCAATGTTGTTATCAAGAGTTTCTGCTGCAAAAAAGAAGACCTATCGACGGAATCAAGGCAGGAGGAGAAAGACCTGAAGGAAAATTAGTCACAGCATGATTGACAGTGCAAGTGCCCATGCCAGCTCTTACGATTGGCTGATCAAAGCAAATATGATTCTAGACTGCATCAGACAACATCTTTTTAAGCAGACCGAAGGAAATATTAGATGTATGGACCCAGCACCAGCCTTTATGTTAAAAAAGGAATATAGTTCCTAAAACCACATCCAGGAAAGATGAGCTCACACTGAACTGAGGCAGAGAAAAGTTATGGAGCTATCTTGAGAAATGGAGGCCTTTCTTTTTAAGAGAGCTTTGCTTGCTTAGCCTAGCAAAATGAAGGCTGATATGTGATATAGTTCTCCCTATAAATATATCAAAGGAGCATCTTCTCCAGCAGGTAGAAAATCTATTTAAGCTAAAGGAAAAAGTTGGCACAACAGCAAATGCATATGAATAAATAATATTCAAATAATAAAATTCAAATTGGCCATAAATAAATTGAAACTGGAAATTAGAAGAAATTTACCATCAGAGGTGTGAGATTTGGGAATAGTCCTCAAGTGGGAGAAGTCAGAGTAGGGAATCTAAAGGATTTCAGAAGGAACATTTATTTATGACAGTTTATGATAAAGACTGTGTGACCTAGTTGACTTTGATATGCCTCAAAGAGGATCGCCTTTTATTGCCTTTGAAGACTAAGCTTGGTTCGTGCAGCATCCAGGTGGGATTTTTGACACTCTCATCGCTATGTGCATGTGCAGACGTTGAAAAACATGAGCCAAAGGGATCTGCTTCAGTTGCTTAGAACATTATCAGACATTCGTGTGACCACCACCAGAAGTGCAGCCTTCTTTTTTGTCCCTGCTGGCCTTAGGTCTTCTCCAGTCCATCTCAGTGTACAATCAGTGCCATTCCCTTTCTGAATTTACAGTGATGATACATCGCTATAAATATACATCTTTACCTGTATGAGGAAGGCAAGATGTTGTCCCACATCCTCTCCTGAATGACAGAAGGGCTAGGATGTACAGCATTTATATTGCTGATAAGCAATGCAAGGAGTACAGCTGACATCATACGTGGATACACTTGTGACCAATTCACAGTCACACATATCAATCAGGGAGAGAACAGGTTTCATCATAGGGTCCAAAGGACCTGCTACCTCTGTTAGCATGGCAGTGCCAGTGAAGATGCGAAACATCAAGCTAAACTGTGTCTGCCTTCTGTGTCACCACCAAAATAGTCAGTGATCAGTCTGTATCATCTTCCTTATAGAGATATTTGAGCATAAAAAAGCTGAAAGCATGGGTTTGAGTTCCACAGTGGAGTAAACAGCCCTAAAGTTAGAAAAGTCATATTTTGATTTGTAAGTTCTGCACATTTTGCCTGGAAGTCACGGAGTGCAGTTAAATTTCAAGCCATTTAATTTTCAAAAGACAACTGCATGTAGTACAAAAAAATACTTCAAGTTCTTCCTTTTTGTGTATTCACTTAGCAAATTAGGCTATGACTCATTTTTACTTTCTTTCAGTTGGTGTTTTAGTGTCCTCATTTCCCTTCTGTGGCGTCAGTCCAGGTGATTCCCCAGAGTTCAAGTTGCTTTGGGGCCAGGCATGACAGTACGGACAACACAAAATGAGCAAAGAATTTCAGTTACTGTGTAGCTTCCATCCCAAGACTGGCTGGACAAAGTTGGGTATGGCACACAGGATGGTATAGTCTGTGATCATAAAAACTATTGCAATTTGAGTGACAGCAGAGATCTGGTTTCTGCAATGACATGATCAAATAGACAGACTCACAAGCTCAAACACATTCAGTTCTGTGGAAGGCTGAATGATTCAAGTATCAAAACCACACAGGTTAATGACCTCTTAGTACAGGACAGTACACATAAAAAAGGCAGTATTAACTGAAAGCTTCACAAATCGGCCACATGCTAATAGAAGAGTATTTGAAGCTTCAAAGCAGGACCAGAAAGTCCTTCCTACACCACCCCAAAACAGTCTCCAATATGCTAACAGCCTAAGCAAACACATTCAAGATGTGCAGATCCCCAAAGCAAAATGCAAATTCAAGGTATCAGCAGTGAACCAGTTCTCACCTGATTAGGAGTGTACAGAATAGAGGCAGGTTGCCTGCACAGCACCTGTGCTGACTTTATCCTATACTACTGGAAAACTGGAACTGTGCAACATTTTCCAGCTTTTTTTCCCAGAACTCCAAGTGAAAATATCATCACTTTACCCCTTCATCTCATTTCGCATTTCACAAAGTATTTATTTTTATTTAGGGGCAATCCATTTTCCACAATGTTGGCACAAAACCTACTGCTTTGCTAAGGGTAAGACTTTTTTAACTTAGAAATGTTTAACTGTGAATATGTCCGAACACAAAGAAAGTAGTATGTTTAAAATTTAGACATGTTGAGACCAGAATGAACATAAAGTAGCACATTACAGAGGGCATAATGAAAGGCAAGTGAATATTACAGCCATAAGGACATTGCTAGAAGAAATGTGGTCTGCAATGGTTCACTTTGCATGGAAATAATGTAGGAGAGCTCGCATTGCAAGTGAAAACTTCTTGGAGCAGAGGGAGAACCGACCAGCTGATGGATGGTAAGTCTGAAACCACTACAGCAGAAATTAGCATGTGCCTATGTCCTAGGATTAAGTGAATCTAAATAACTATTAGTGCAAGCATTGATGGCACTAAGGGAGAAACAGAAAAGAGATTGAAGGCTGTAAATAGAATTTTTAAAAAGAGACAACTGAGTATAAAAGCACAGATTGCAAACAAAAAGAAAGCATAATGCCGAACATAGGACAAACATCACCAAATCTTATCAGGGACTGATTAGTGGCCGATTCATTCAAATCCTTCATCTGTGAGAAACCATGAGGGATATGAATCCAAGCAGATTAGAATCAGTTGAAATATTAGCTTGAATACGACAGCATAAAACCTCTAAACATCTATCTGGTAAACAGGCTTTATATACCAGGGCTGATTGCAAGCTCCCTCTTCCTACGGTGTGGAGAATGAAGCCTAAGACAATCATGTTTCTGATTTCACACAAGTTTTAGGCATGTGTAATTCCAATGGCTGATCCAAAGTAAACAGACAGAATAATTGCTGTTTGAAAAAGAAAAGCAAATGGCCTGTCCTCTGTTAAAATTTTCTTTTTTCATCCTCTCCTTTACGTTTGATATCATATATTTGATAGCAGTTTCGGAAGATTTCCCTCATCGGCTGAATTCAAAGTGCAAATGGATCCAGTTTCTATTTGTTGTTTAAGATACCACAGGACTGCATTCAGCATTGACCACTGTCGCATCAACAGAGCTCTCTATCCTGAGCTGTTTGCCCACAGTCTTTGTTGGGAACTTTTTCAGCCGATGGAAGAGCACGCTTCAACACCACACAGCTAATTACCCTTTATTTATATAATTCAGTCCAAAATTAAAGGAAAAAAAAAAATCTCAGTTCTGAGTCAGCTAAGTCCCATTCTAGCTCAGGAGAAACTCCTTGTGTACATCCAAGAGGCACACACGTACCACATCCCTCAGAGAGGCTGGGGATCTGCTCCCTGCATCAGCCATGAACTGATCAGGCTGCAGCTTTCTCCTCTCTCTCCAGGTAGAATCACTTTACTCTCTCACTTGGTACCAAATTGTGATTTCTGGTATATTAATCATTAAGCACCAGTGAGTTTCCGGATGAGGTTCAGGACCTGCAGGTTTTCTCCTCTGGGAAAAGAGGCTCTGTCTAGTGTCCTGGGACCAACCAGCTTCTTGCAACAAAAGTTTCTTTAAAATAGTAGTTTTACACACAAAAATGTAGATTAAACACTAGGAATGATGTTAAACTTGGTGTTTGCTTACTTTGCCCAGCTGTGGTAGGCTTTGCTTGTCTGTCTTTGTGTCATCTTGTACCCTCACAGACTTCCCAATGGGTACAGTTTCCAATGGGTATGGTTTCCAACGGGTATGGTTTCCAACTAGATGGTTGCTGTAGGTTCCTTCCAACTGAACTAGTCTAGTCTAATTTATTTTATTCTAATTTCCTTGAGTCCCCGCTTTGCACAAAAAATTAAGAAACTAGGCTACTACGAAAGACCTGAGTCAATAGGTCTCAGACCAGAGGACAGCCAAAACTATTAACTGACCTGCCTCGCCACCACCAAAACAGTCTGACCTGGCAAGCCATGTACCACTTACCTATTCACCATGACAAATAAAACCCATACACCAATATAAATTCATGCCCATCTGTTGAACTCTAGCACCCTTGCCATTATTACACACTTGCACGTGGCCCCACCTGAGGTTCTGCTGTCACCTATCAACACCATGTGTGTCACCCAGGACATGTTCTGGGGCACAGAGATGAGACTGACAGCGAGAGGCATTTCCTTAGGACAGGGACCATCTCCAGGTCCATGTTTGTAGCTCTCCCTATACCATGGCCTCAATTTTGGTACAACATTTAAGACGCTCCTACAAACAAACAAAATGCAGGGCTAGAGTAAGATTGGAGGGAAAAAAACCTCTTTCTTGCCATCCTACTGATAACATTATAAATAACATTAATGACCAGCAGGGTGACTGGGTTTTTTAGGACGGCATGATCCATGTCCTGAAGAACTCCGGTTCAGCAGGGCAGCTGCAAGGAGCAGAGCTGCAGGGCTTCTGTCATGGATTCCTTTCCCTCTGAAGCTTCTGAGAGTAATTCCTCAGCATCAGGAGTAATAAACCAGTCCTGTCTATGGTCTGCAAAAAATATAAACCCTGACACTCTTGGTTTGAATTTCTGTTGCCCCTTAGCTGCGTATGTCCCCAATCTTACAGCTGCACACAATAGAAACACAAAGCAGAGAGTTTGTAAGCTTAATAACCACTTGACTTTCACAAATACTTTCTGCTACAAGATGCTGAACAATTCAAAAATGTTCCAGTATTTATATTGCATCCCAGATTAAATAACTGTTGTCATTTTCTGCCTTCATTGTTTTAATAGTCAATTCAATTGAAAATAGGCCCATTAAAAGTATTCATTTGTAAAATATTGCACTATAGCTATTTTTTTTTATTTAGCAGTTCTGAAAACACCTACCAAGTGATTGCCATTTAAAACCCACTTAAAGGCCAATTTACACAACATTTGTGCTTGTGTAAATAAGGTTTGCTGTTATGCTAATGTACAGTTGCACCACTTGTGCTGTTTTGAAGGATAATTCACAATTTTAAATTGTGCTGTATGACAGAAGAATTCAAGGATGTTTTAATCACAGCTTTGGTTAGCATTAATCAGATGTAAAAGCACATACTGTTTTGTCTGCTGCTGAGAAGCAGGCAGTGCAGACAAATGACTGAAAGAAGATTTACAGTTCTTCTACCTCTCATTTCCAATTAAACCCCGGGTATTTAGTTAATACACTCAGCTGGAAATCTCATGATAGAGACAATACACAGGAAGATCCATAACACTGTTTGGAAGAAAAAACCAAAACCAAACCCCCCAAAAACCCTCAAACTAAAAAACAACCACCACGAATTTGCGTACAGTAGTGTTTTTATGTGAAATAACTGTAATTTTTCCTCTGGGCACTGCTGCAGATTATGCATTTTCCTTCATGATTTTTTAATGATGGACTAATTTACCTATTGTCCAAGTGCATTATAGACTGTAAGCATGGTTATTTAATTCAGCAAAAAATCCACCATGTCAAGATTAATTCATATTTACTAAATGTTTATAAATTAGGTAACTAAATCTTCATGGATGAATGCCAACTTGTACTAAGACTTATTTCTTTTCTTCATAGAAATTTCTATAAGTGCTTATAACCATACTAAGGAACTGCAAAGAACTGATAGTAACAATATATTTACAAATCATCTACTGAGACCATATAAACTCTATAAAGCAGGATATTTTTTCATTATAGGTTTGTACAGTGGCTAGCAAAATAGGATCCTAGTGAATGACAGCAGCAGCTATGGGCTACTGCAATACAAATAAATACTAATAATGTGTATACAATAGACTACAATCATATAAAGGTTGGAATAAATATAGTAGCAATATTCCTCTGGTCCCGGTCATTCGAGAGCAAATCTGCATACTGTTTTTTCCTCAGAAACCCTTTCACAACGTGTTTAACCCTTAACCCAACTTCGGGATTGTGCTGAATTTAAAAAAATGCTTTAAGGGCTTCTGCTCAGCTGGTCCTATCAGACCCTGTTCAAAGACTCCTGTGAGCCCAGCAAGCTTTTATTTACATTTGTATTTCATTCCCTGGCACAACACCCTATAATCCCTCTCTATTTAACCATTTAAATATAATGCAGGTATAATGGACAAACACTTTAAAAGCATTTGATGGGATTTTTATTATGGTTATCCCTCCTTTTAAAATACTTCACTAATCCTTCCTCTTTATTTTGTTGCTGCTGATTGCTTTTGCAGTTGTTGATCTGATCCTGCCAGGTCTTCTCAAATTGTCCCTGTTCCTCCAGACAGGGACCCCCAGATACTGGCATTCCCACTGCTGGTCAGACTTTAAGGAGCGTATATCCCTGCCCTCTTCTGGGCTTGAAAGGTGTCGATCTGTGTGGCTTTAAGGCAATCACTGCACCATTTGTGCTGTGATGATTAAACCCTCCAGTACATTCTACTGTCAAAGGTCTATCTCCTCACCAAGATCTGTCTCTACCTTGTACCCACCAGCAAGATGTAGAAACAGCTTGTTTTGCAACAACAATATTTTCCCCACCTAACACACTGCAGGGTCCATACATATTGCTCCGGGTGTTTTCAGAGTCATTTGATGAGTGGGAAACAGGATGGGAGCCACACCACAAAACCCACCTACAGTGTAGCACTATGATTTTCAGCAGCTGCGCTATCATATGCCTCATGCATACAATGCTGCAACTTATGCTTACATGAGGTTTAGGCAAGCTGACTTTTATTGCTGATAAACCAAGGCTCAAGAGCACGTTGCAGTGCAATGGATGGAGTGGAGCTGGTCATCTGTCAGCCAAGACCCAGCTCAGGCTTTATTAATATTCGTGGTTGAGAAGGCTTCCTTCAATGTATGCACCTCTTCAAAACATTCATTCCTGCTCAGTATCAACACTTGAAATAGTGATTGTTAGCAGTGTGACTACAAAATAAATTCCCACACAAGCCTTCGTTGTACCAACGAGGGGTATGTTCCTTAACATAACTTCTTGCATATAATAAATTTTAATTACCCACCTCTTATGGAAAACCGGGGAGAACGTAGGCATAAATTGTCACCGATCTGAAGGGAGAAGGTAGGTTTCAGTGCTGCTAGAAGCTGTCCTCAGCACTGAAGAATACCTCCAAGTTTTTCCTGCAATGCTATTTCATGTTTTCTCTGCTCTTGTTCCCAGTTTATCTAAGGTATCACATGACAGACAGAGCTGCAGAAGGCACGAGGCAGTATGGCCAACGCAGGCAGTGCAAGGAGGATGTGGGGATCTGTTCAACCCCTGTAGGGACAAGAAGCTCCCTTGGAGCTGGAATAATGAAGTCCTCAACCCATTCAGAGCTGTTTGGTGGCATTGCCATGTCCTAAACTCAGCTGTCACAGAGAAAGGACTGGACCTCAGGAGAGCGATAAAAGGCTCACCCAGCCTTCTGAAGCCTCTCAGACCCTATAGGGCTGAAACACGTTTAGAAATCACCCTTGACAATATATTAAGCTATTTCTGTCAATGCTTCTACAGCTCATCTGATAGATACTAATGGCTTCAACCAACAGTCCTATTTAGCATGATTATTGTTTTCATTTTTTAAAATGCACTCCATGCTCAGTTAGTGCGAGACACACCTTCATTACTCCTATCTGTTTGGAGAATCGCAGCCTCCAGACTGACATATGAGACATCTCAGGATGGCTGAAAAGCAGTTCATTATGTGAATACATCACATATCCTGGTAACATCAATTGCAGTAACAATTCTTAATGCAGCTAATAAGGTGTTAAAAGTCTCTACTGTTTTTTTGGTTATCTGACTTGTTTAAGATACCAAGCTCGGTTTTCATCACTTCTCAATTGGAAGGTTTAGCAGATTTAGTCTTCCTTAAAAATATATATATTCTCTAGGTATGCATTTTTTTTCAGAGATACCTCTACCCTTATAAAGCAAAGTGAAAAGTGCCGTAGAATTACTGAGTACAAAATGATCTGCCAGTTCTAGTGAATACAGATTGCAAGGCACTTTCTTGATCATTGACAGCTGTGGATGTTTATGTTGCAATCCTACAAACAAAGAAAAATCTGGACTACTTTCTTCTTGATGTCAAGATCGGTTTAAAGGAGTAGTTGCTTGTTACCTTAGCTGTAGGCAGCAGAATAAATCTAGCACTAAAGAATAACCATTCCAACAACCTAAAGTACTCTTAACCCAATAACTTCCCTTCTGGATAGCAAGACCCATGCACTGTCTATCATTTTCTATAGCTTTCAGCACATGGAATTTAGGTCAGAGGTGTCAAACCTACTCTGTGGAGAGGAACGAACTCTACTTTAAATGATATCAGATATTAATCTAAAATAACACCCCTTCACTCCATGCACAGCACATTTCCCATACACATCAGTGGGAGGTTTACACAAAGATTAAAGAAAAGTTCTATTCACAGCGCAACGACATTTAGCTAATAAGAGTCCAGAAGTCTGCTGGGTGCTACTCTGACCCAGTCTGTGACTTTCCACAAACACACTTTTTGATGACTGAGCCCAGGATCAGGAAGCCAGGTTGAATGTCCACACATCATCTAACTTCTCTAACTCATGAAGCTTCCATCCAAAGGGATTGATCCAGTGCTAGCAATCTGCTTCCCTCCCCTTCCACCTCTGCTCTATGTTGCTCACAAGTCCTTCTTGAGAGATGAGAAATGAAAGAAAAATACAGATAGATAAAGGATTTTAAAATAACAGTAATCCATTTAATGCCACTCCTGTAAGAATCAGAATGATAATGGACTTTCATATGAATTTTTCCTGGCTGTGAGACACTCCAGCTTATGAGCTGAGTCCAGCTGCTTTTTGGACATGCAATCTGTATGAGGAGTTCTGGTCTTCTGATATTCAGCATCGGTCCCATATTCCAATGATAACATAACTCAAGTTGGATCCAAGCCCCACTTCATTTTTGTATTCTCAGTCACATGATGGGAAAGAAGCCATGTCACTGTACAACCCCACTGCCTATACCATAGCTATATCCACGATATGAGTGGATGCTGAATGTATCAAGTAAAGGTGCACAGATTTAACGTTCCCCAGTGAAACTGTCAGACATGGAGAATTCATAACTGAGTTTCCTTGTACTAGGCAGTCCGCAGATATGTTGTGTTGTCCTAATTAGGCTCCAATCTTGTACCTGAAGGAACTTGGATACCTCATTTTGGGTCCCCAGAAGTCAACAGGCATTGTCCAGGGGCACACCAGAGCACATGGACTGCTCCAAACATTGTTTTGGAGTGATCCCAAGAGACAGCAGCTCAACCTCAGGGAGGATGACTGCTCTTTTTCTCCATCCTGTGGTCAAACACAATAGTTTTTCTTGAACCTGAGGTTTAGGTGTCATTCTGCATTGTGTCAAAACCAGAAAAACCTAATGTTCATGCCTATGGCCTATGTTGAATAACTTTCTAGGCTCAGCATATTTTGTCCCTACTTTGTTTCCCCCAAGAGCAATCATCAGGGAGGTACCAAGGACCAAAAAAGGCCTGAAGCATCAGATGTAGAAGGACCTGCTGATAGCAGGACTGAGGACAGCACTGGGCAACCTGGGGGCTGCTTTCTTTCTGTGTCCGATTGTATCTGTTCTGGCAGCAAATAAGAGACTTCCAGTTTACAGACTGTCAGTAGAGCACATTACACAAACATTAAATTCCCTTAAAAAATAAAAATCTCAATGGCTGAGTTATAAACTCTTCAATGATAATCGTAATGGAAACATTTATATGTCCCCACAGCTATAATGGGATTGCTGCAGTAATCCTACACTGTTTATGGTGCTGATATTTTAAATAATACATTCCATATCTTTTACTTTTCCCCTTTTTTCATGGTGCTGTACACGCTTTGCATCCTTTCAATGACAAACACTGAGCAAAGTGCACCAATAAATTATTTCCTCTTTGAATCCTTTTACCAAAGGAAAAAAAAAAAAATCTATGTGCACACACAGCAGCTTGAGTCCAGCTAGTTAATCAGTTGCATTATTATTACCACCCACCTCATCCTGTTAAAAAGCCAGATTTTTCTACCATTTGTGCTGCTTTTAATCCATAGGAAGTCAATTTTCCACTCATATATTAGTTTATTTTATATTTTCAAATTGATTCTACTATACATTGATTTCCTGTTGTGTGTATTGTATCCTGAGCCAGGATTATACGTTTAGTAGAAGTGGATATTCCTGCCACATAAAGGTTGCTTCAGCTCTATAGGACCCTTATCTTGAAAAGGGAGAGTCCAATTTTATTGAAACAGCTAAAATCCCACTTAATTGAATTTTTTTTCTAAGATGTACAAGCTTAGAGACTTTTGGTTTCCAATTCAACTTTAGCTTCGCGGTGTTTAAATTTCCAAACCCATAAAGACCTTTATGAAAAAGAACTTACAAATATTGTATTTCTGATATGGTGAATTACTGGAGAAGCTCAAGGTAAGAAGCAGTGAAATATCAATACTTTGTAGAACATCTTTTGATCATGCTGGCTTTTCATGGCCTGTTTAACACATTCCTATGGAAAAAGATCATGTTTGAACCTACATTTTACAATGTTAGAGCCCTGAAATGCTGCAGAGTAGAATTAGGGCTGTGCACTGGAACAGAAAGAAACACGCTACCTGACAACATTTGATGCAAGAAGATGTGGCAACAAGAAATGCTCGTTTCAGGGTGAAATTTTTGGCCCAGCTTGCAGCCACAGGGCTTTTGTCCTCAAAGTCCACGGATTTTCAGCTCCAAGTAAAATAGAAACTTTCCCTGATTAGATTACTGCTTAGATTACCTCTAGTATTAATTTTTAAAAAAATTATATCCTTGACTTTCCTTAGTCCTTAAGTGAAAAATAGACCTCGGCGGCAGGTGTTTCTTTTGTTTCAAAGGAAAGCCAAAGCTCAGAGGAAGCTGCTCACCTCCCTAGTCCGACTGCCCGAGCTCAGCTGTGCAGCTATTTAGCCCACCCCAACCACAGCCATGTTTTCCATCCCAGAGGATGCCATGCTAATGGCATCACAAATGTGCAGACCCAGATTCTATAAGCAGGTCTGCGAGCGCGTTTGCACGGTTGCCCAGATTTCAGCCACGCTTTGGTGCCATACGGAGGTTCCCTGTGCAACGGGCAGGATCAGACTTTTCACCACAGTTTCCTCCAACCTGTGTCTCACTGCAGCTTCTTCCTGCCCAGCGTGATGCACACGTCATCCCAAATGCCGATGATGACTACAGCATGAGCAAAACTGTGCTCAGGAGCAAAATGCGATAAGAGAAGTGGTCTGCTGCAGCGATGCTACCCCACAGGGTGTGCTGGCAGGCGGCTAGGCATAGAATCATAGAATCATAGAATCACTAGGGTTGGAAGAGACCATCAAGATCATCGAGTCCAACCATAAACCTACACTGCCAAAACCACCCCTAAACCATGTCCCTCAGCACCACGTCTACCCATCTTTTAAATACCTCCAGGGGTGGCGATTCCACCACCTCCCTGGGCAGCCTGTTCCAATGCTTGATAACCCTTTCGGTAAAGAAGTTTTTCCTAATATCCAATCTAAACCTCCCCTGGCACAACTTGAGGCCATTTCCTCTTGTCCTATCACTTGTTACTTGGGAGAAGAGACTGACCCCCACCTACCTACAACCTCCTTTCAGGTAGTTGTAGAGAGTGATAAGGTCTCCCCTCAACTTTCTCTTCTCCAGGCTAAACAATCCCAACTCTCTCAGCCGCTCCTCATAAGACTTGTTCTCTAGACCCCTCACCAGCTTCGTTGCCCTTCTCTGGTGGTGCCACACAGCAAAAGCCTTTAAGGGTGACCACATAGTTTATATGTTGAACGCTGAGGCTGGCTGGAGGCAGGGGGACCTATACAGACGCAGAACTAAGTAACAAAGGTAATGTTTGGATTTGAATCAAATTATTTTCACAGACCCGGGGTTTTGGTTGAACTATTCACTATTTTCAGTCGTTCTATGAGAAAGGAGAATCAGACTCCAAACTTGTATGTCTGTGAAGCCCAGACAGCCAAGTCCCATAGCGACTGGGATGCCGTTAAATCTCAAGGCCAGACTTCTCTTGTGAGTTTGACTCCTTCAAAGCCATGCAAAGCTGAGTGAAGCCCTGCCATCCTGAATTCAGCAGCATTTTGGAACCATCTTGTGCCCACGACTACACAACAAAGGACATGGTCCAAGTGGCTCAGAAGAGGCTTGTGATGGGATTTCTGGCCTCCAGTTCGTAGGTGCTTAAGAGACTGCTGTACAAAGCCCAGCATCTGGTAATTACACTAGAGAGGGCTGAACGTGAGGCCCCGAGGATAAATCTTGCCGCCTGTTATACTTGCACAGGGAGAGAGGACACGCAGAGCATCTTCCCCTCCCCTCGCAGAGCACTGGTAACAGGGCTGGGTTCCCTGAGGAGGGGAAATGACGGGCTGCTGCAGCGGGTGAGAGGATGCTTCTTCCCTGACAAGCAGATTAGGAGCATTCAGTGACTGTTTCCAACTAGAAAAGTGGAAAATTTGGTCAATGCTGCTGGGCCAGCAGCAGTGACTTGCTCTAAGGAGGAGCCGCTGGATGAACTAATTATCCTCCTTTTTCTGGCAGCAGCGAGGGAAGGTTCAGCCCCATAATTTCTTAGGAAAAGCTACATTTCTGCACCAAAGGAGCAGTGGCTCACGGATTTCCCTCTTTGGGAAGTCTGTGCCTGTTCCCAGAGGGTCAAGGTGCTTTTTGCTGGGGACGGCCAATGAAACCTTGCCAGGGAAATGCAGAAGGAAGACACAGAAGAAAGGACCCTTGCATTCAGCATGCAGATTTCAGGCAGGTCTAGGTCTCCTGCATGCCATATACCCATTTCTGCTTTACTCCTTTCCCCAGTCTCTTTGCACTTTCAGTATCATGTAATTCAGACCCAGGCTCTCTGCCCCTCACCCTCTGCATGCAAAACCTTTTCTCCTCTGTCACCCCACCTCAACCTCCTCCCCACCCCCCCTTTTTTTTTTTTTACATTATTTAAAGACTCAAATCATAAGTATCAGAGACACGGTAGAGAAGCCACATGGTCATGTTGCTGTAGCCTCCTGGCCCTTTGCCCCTTCCCCTCTCCCCAAGCCCCTGTAGTGCCTTCTAGGTTTGGTTCACTTGCAGAGACCTTCATTATTTAAACTGCAAGCTCTTTGGGAGCAAAGACTGCCATTTTTGTGTGTGCAGTAATTAGCACCTTTCAAGCAACATCACGTAATTAATTAACATCATTAATATGAAAGTGACTATTTTTATTTTCTGCATGCTTTGTAAGTGCTAGAGGAGAAATCCTATTTCTCGACAGAAATTACTTCCTCTTTCCAGATGTACATCCCTGCAGAGGTAGATTATCTTTTTTAGTCAGTTTTGCACTTTCCCCACTGAAATATATTCACAGCTTCCCCTCCACCATCCCCCTAAGTGCTGTGTAAATAAAAAAACCTCTAAATCTGCCCCGGTGTGGAACGTCTCTTTTAAAATGTCACCGTGTTCATTTTCAGAATCCTCTTCTGCATGGTTATCTCAGTGCTCTTTACATTTGCTACCTTGTTAAGCCCCCACTGTGGTAAATAAAACATGAAGAGAAATAGAGAAAAATGTAAGGCTTTTATTTACTCTCATTTTTTGGATATATTTCTCTAGATGAATGCTTCTCCCTTTAATGAAACCCTTGACTGCTCCAGTGGTGAATGTGATTTAAGTACAGTGGAGACAGCTATGATTCACAAACCCTGTTCTACTCCAGCACTGACCGTTATCTGATGCCTCTTCATGCACAGTTGCCCAAATGACAGTTTAATGGCTCACTGTAAAGGCTAGTTATTTTGTATCTCTATCCAGTGAAAATGGCTAATGGTGATAACGAAAGGAAAAAACAAAGCAATTGTTCAGATCTTCAGACTCAACCGAGCTACTTAGCACGTGCTGAGAGCCTTCAATTAATTATTTCTTCAGTCCAGTGAAGCACTCCAAGATGATTTTAAAACTCACCAGCTGCACTAAGAGTCTATGTTAACAGGGTGCAAGGAACTAAAATTGCACATAAGCAGAGCCAACGGGTTTATTAGGGACATGCTGATCATACCTATATTCACAGAAATACCCCAAGCTGATTTAAGGGGAAAAAAAACCACAAAAAATCCCCAACTCTTCCTTCCCCTTTACTTTGCAGAGAGGAAAGACAGAGGAAAATACACTGTAGGAAAAAACCAAAATTATTTAATATGTCTGTCTCAAGAAACAAAGAGATTACTGACATCGTTACTCTGCTCATTGGTGATTGCATGTGTGCACATGCGTGTGTATCTTTGTGCATGTTTCTGCCTGTTCAAAAAAAACAGAGAACGGAACAGAGTAAGAGAAAATGAAAGAAAAATCTCTAGGGACCCAACTCAAAACATTAGTTAAACACATTTCTGATTTTCAGTACTTGAGTCTTCTCTATGTGGGTATGGTCCATAGTGAAAAAAGGATCCAATCCCAGATAGTGGATAGTGCTCTTAAGAGCTGCCAAAAGGAAAAAATTGCTGACTTTAATCACTGGCAGAATCGGCACAAGCCACACTCTGGAAGTTAAGATACTAAGTCAAATGTAAGAATAATTTGCTGACTTCACTTTTAGCAAAAGCATACCCAAGCTAGAGGTTCTGGATAACATTTGCATCAGGGGTGCAATTTAAATGTCACAGAGGATAAAACAAGTAAGAGGGTCTGATGGAAAAACTGATTCATTGAATCATAAATTTGTGAAAGTTTACAGTGAATAAATTTCAAAGATAATTTTTTTTTTTTGGCTGGTCTAAACTGTACCACCTGTTAAGATATAAAACACTGACTCTCTGCCCAGTGATGTTAGGTCTTAGAGTTTAAGCATAACAAGAATCACTCTGAATAATCAGTTCAGGTCAATAATAAGTCATCATTCATGGTGGCGTCATGGTGCAGCTTGAGGCCATGCTAAGCCTACCCTACCTTGCCTGAAAGATATATGCTTCTGAATAACAAAACTGACAACTACGTGATCATCCAAACTTCTGCAGGGCAGTTCTCAGTGCAGACTGACCGCTTCGTGCTTTGAGTTCTTTAATGTCTCCCTACTTAACAGAAAATATTCTACTGGATGAATAATTTTGAAACCGACACTTCCAGCTTTCACAAACACCACCACAGCTGGCAATAAGGATTTTCCCAAGATGAAATCGTATCTACAGTCAGTAACATAACTGTTTGTGGCAACATCACAAATAAGTCATAACACACAGCTTTGGAAGCCCCTTTAGATGAGCTAAAAATAACATCCTGTTTGTATTAGCACCAGTGCCTTCACACAGAGTAAGCAAGAAAAGGGGTAAACTAGAGATCGCAGATTAGTCCGTCCCAGAACAGGATTAGTCCGTCCCAGGACCCACCCACATAAGCACAGACCTGAATTTTCTCATGAAAACATCGGTGTAATTTTACTGCTGGGTGTCCAGGTTTTGAGCATCCTGTACTTTTAAAACAAAGCCTTGTTATGAATTTTTCATCATGTCAGATGTAAAAAAGTACTAATTTGTTCCTTACCTCTGTTTTACACGTGATGCACAGGAATGCTCCCTGTGGTCCTGAACATTGGGAAGCCCATTAGCTGTGCCCGAGGTCTCACCTTCAGTAGCATCTAACAACTGAGTAAGAGCTGTGAAGAAGGGAAAGCTTGTTACTCTTTCGGAAAATCAATAGACCCCATGCTGAATAACTTGTCTTCATGTTTGAGCCCAAAGCCTAATCTTTACAATTGGTTGCCAATAACCATCTAAATCCATAGTCACCGACATGCCTATTTTGTGCAGCCCAGTGTTAATTCAGTAACAAGACTAGCATCAAGTTAGCATTAATGTGCCTTAGCCACACAATCAAATATTGCACTTTAAGTGCCCTAGATCTGAAAAATGAGTCCCAAAATGAGTTCAGCTTTCCAGTGCCCCATGGCCTAGGACATGTGTTAGCTGTTGGCAGCACACAGACCCCGCTAACCTGCCATTTCCAGCTCACGCAGCCTTCGGTGGTAGCTGCGCTCATTCTCACTGAGTTGAACTAAAACACGGGATGATATGGGCATGACAACTTTCCCCCATCACCTGTGAAGCTGGCTGCTGCCTATGCCCTTGCTACTGCCAAGACAGAAAATGCTTATGACGGCACTGCCCATGCAAATGCATGCAGAAGTGTGCAGATGCCAGTCTGGCAGTGTAATTCATCTGGTTGTTTTATTCCCTATATCCTTATCACTTGCTATCTCTGTGTATCATGCACAGAGCATCTTTCACTTCTTTGTCTGGATCCTCAACATATGGATCTCCTTTATTCAAAGGTACAATTTAACTTGAGAATTTCACGTTTGCAGCAGCTACTTCCCCTTGTACAGTCCTGTCCTCTGCAATGAATATGTGGTGTTAATTACCGGGAATTGCAGCTCTTGAATTCATGGGATAATTGATAATACCTGCATGCAGAAAATCCCCATCATGATGTTTTAAAAGATTCAGTTAATTAGCCCTGTGTCTGGGAGATCAGGCATTAACCATTTGCCTTAGGACTCCTCCTTCAGGCTTTTTCAGAAACCTCTGTTATATAGCTTTTAGGGGTGATTAGTACAGAGAAAGCCAAGGGAGGAAGGCTGTGTGTGAGATGTTGTCACAAGGGAATAAGGAGCCCTTTGTCCTGTCATGAACTATCCTAACAAAACATTCAAATAGGATTTAATCACTGCAGTGGTCTGCTCACATTGCTCTTAGGGTTAGATACCCCCATAAATCATGCATAGCTTGGAGACTAGGGTGTCTTAAAGTTGTTCACAGCTGATTCTCCACCGCACATAGCAGATTGAGATCACTTACTGCTTTCCATGAGCTTTTTGGTGCAGCCACTCTGGCTCCTGTCTTTCATTCTTGAAAACCTAGCAAACCACAGAAAATAGGTCAAGAGTGCTTGCCTTATAAGCTCTGCTTTGGGTAAAGTACGCTAGCAGCTAAAAGCAGAATAATTTCGTTACTGATCTTATAGCTCGTGTTTGATTACATACTAGTAGGGGGGAAAGAAACGATCATCACTTTTTTAATGTTACAAGGAATCAAAATCAATTTTCATTCAGATTTATTTTTGCACTAGATATTCTGCCTAAAGATGGGTTTAATCAATTTTTTAAACAAGCAAGACTACTTCAAGTGTACTGATACCCAGTGATTAGTTTGGGGCTTTTAGTGATACAGTTATCAGTCATGAAATTCCCATCACCACACTAATGTACTTCAGTCATGGCCTGGGGAATAAGACTAAGGAAATGAGAGGGTACTTTCTAGCTTTGTTTCTTCTGTGATAGCCACAGAGGTTGTTTAGGGTGGAACATATGACGTAAACAACAGCTCAAGGAATTGTAATGAAATTATTAGATTTCTTTCCAGATGCACAATGAAACAGCCACAATTTAACACGAGAGAACAGTAACCGCTCATGGCTGCACTTGAGCTGGTCCTTTCAAAGCAATATGCTCAATACTGAATTCTTGAGACACCTGATTTGCCAGCCATGGAAAACTGGCCGTGACCCAACACTCACAAAAGTCAACGCCCTCGAGTGTAAATTGTGAGGATTTCGCAAAAACTGCAAATCATTTCATAGGGACCACAAAATTCAGCCTGAGCCCGCTCTTGCCTTTCAGAATGCATTTCAGCACACAGTTTCTGCAGACATCTCCTTTTCCTCTTCAGGTATTTATTAGCCAATAAAAATACAAAAAACCCTGAACAAAGTAATTAAAAGTAATCGCTGGTAAAAAACAACAGTTCCAAGTGTACAACTGTGTTATCAAAAGGTTCCATATCTAAATATCTAAACCCTAAAATAAAATAAAATCAAATAGTATTCTCTGAAAGAGAATCTAGAAATATTTAATCTAGAAGAATTAATTTCCTACTGAAGTCATAGGTGATTTTTCTACATGAGACGTGTCACACTATGTCCTAGGAGAACAACTACTTTGTTTTCTTAACGATTAATATTTTTGTGGCATATTCTTCTGCATGTTGTGGAAATAAAACTATTTTCCAGATCTCCCAGACTGTAGCATTTCCCAGGGCAGGCTTTCAGCATTGACCATTCCACCATGTATTTGTATGCAGAACTACTGCAGCCAAAAGGATTTCTTCCAGTAATCCTAATTGGCAAAGTCTGATTTGCAACTGCAAATGTAGCAATTATATATGCCAAGTGGCTAAGCATTTAAAAATTATTAGATAAACCAGATACAAGGTTGTCCCAGCACGCAAATCAGACCAAAATATTTTTAAATCGTAAGCTATTTATGCAGTCAGAAAAACAAAAATATAGCCAAATTGCATAATTTGTCCTCTCCCTAGGAACACCAGTAAAACTAGAGCAATGTAGTCTAACTGAAGACCTGTCTTACATACCACATTGATAAAACCAATCCCAAATGTAACTGAAATCATTTTTCAGCTAGAACCATTCATTTTCCTGTTAGGCTGAACTGCTCCTGAGCCTTCCCTCGTTTAGAGCATCCTGAGACTTGTTTAGCACCATTGACTTCAATGGCGTAACTCTTGATTTATGATGGTTTAACATGTAAAATTTAGTTATTAGCCTTAGAGTATTTGTTGAAATGCTAGTGACATCTGTACACATTATAGTAACTGCAAAGACACAGGATCGCATAATCGTGTCTGTAAGAGCTTAATATAGCAGAATCAAGACCAGCCTTTCTTCTAAAACATTTTTAACTTAGGTTAACTCTGTTGACTTCATCAGGATTGTTTCTTATGGACATGAGATGACATGAGCAGAGAAATGGGCCTGACACATTATGCTGCCAGCCCACAGAGCAATATTTATTCTATGTTCTTTATACAAGAATTTATAATATGCACAGAAGTAACTCAGAGGGCTGACATTCTGCTTGTGGAAATCAGTGCAGCTTCACACTAGCTTGAGACAGACACTGTGCCTGAACTCTAAAGATGGACACTTCAATAAATTTGAAAGTGAAGAGTTTTACTAGCAGCAGAAATTAGTATCCATTTCTTCTTTTCCCTTCCTCTCCCAAAATCAATTTAAGCTCCATTTCCCATCCAGTAACAAAAGACAGGTATTCTGTATTGTACACTCCTGCTCGTATTATGAATGGCATGTCACATATTGCAAGGCTACACGTGCAAGGGAAAGAATGAAGGTTGATACAATCTACCCCAGGTTCTGCAGTGTCAGGACACTTATCAGTCTGTAAAATGCAAGGGCAAGATTTAGGATTTATTAAAAAAGACGAAGAGAAAAAAAAAGAATATTGAATGAATAGATATTTTGCAGACTTGTCTGAAGGTTTATGATGATGACAGTAAGAGCACGACATTGTTATTGGGGACATGCATGGCTGTTGGCATGCACAAATCTCAGCTTATATTGTGGACATCAGTGAATTACATTCCCCACTTTGCAGAAAGCTTTGGAGTTGGGATTTTTTATGAACGTTCAAGGCCAACATCTTATGAAGCGATGAGAATATAAGGCTGTGCCCACTGATGGAGAAACTGGAGTCTGAAAAGACCAGGGAATGTGGTTTTGATATTATATTTTTTTTAGCTGACCCCATGTCTCATTTGAGGAGTGAAACAGCTTAGAGACAGGCTACTGCCTTTCAGATTTTTCTTTTGCCTTGAGTACAGCAGTTCAAGTTGGGGAATAAAAGCCATGATATTTGTCTGGAAATAGCCCGAAAGTTCAACCAAAAAGTTGTGTTTTGGCATGATCTGATCCTGACTGTTCTTACTGGTTGTGAGTCTCCAACATTGTCTTTACTTCTGAGATCCATATTCTGGGTCTACCATTTGCTGCAATCACATACATTCAAACCAGTCAAAGCCCATGTATAGCAGGGAAACCAATAGACACACATCACCTCCTCCCAGGAACCTCTCCAGACAGAGTTCTTCCGGTTACCTTTAATGGAAGCATTTTCCATTATATCTGAAAGTCTCAGACCAACATTGTCAACCTTTAAGAATGAAATTCCCAGCAGAAACACTCATTTTCTCCTCCAGGCTCCTGCCAGCCAAGCAGGGAAATCAATAAATTCTGAAAACAAAAAGGAAAAACACTAGGTAGAGTTCTGACTCTGGAAAGGAAGGAGCACCAGAAACTCCCATGAGCTCTACCAAGCTCTCCACATCAGGGTTGCTTGTAGTCCGGATACTGTCATCATGGTCAAGAGCGTTAAAACTGATGCCAATGAATAACTGAGTCCATCCTACCCTTGCTCACAAACTGTGCCTACTTGCTGCTGCAGCATGTCTGCCCAGGACGTTCTCAAGCCTTTCACGCACAGATCTGGCAGCCGATACCCAACGCTTTAACCAACCTTGTAGCCACTTAAGGGTTTTAGATTCATACTCCACTACAAGGCTGTCTTGCTCTTAATTAGCACAGAAGGAAACACATGTGGCTAGTGCTCACGGGAGATAAATAGTGCTTGCTAGCCTATGTCCTTTAAGGGATCCTACCTGAAAAACAACCAACGATGAAGAGGAAAAAGAACAGCATTGTGTTTCAAGTCATCTGGATTCTTTAGAATATTTGTTATTCAGAACTCCCTACTGTCCACTGCGCCCTGTTTACTTGTTTGAGCAGGTAGAATATATACACTCTACCAGGCAATTCACATAGCCATTTTAATAGCAGAACGTAATTCCTCAGCACTAGAAAAATGAAAGTGAAAGGTCTATGAATTATTACAAACCCATTCAATCTCTGACCAGGCAGCAGTGCCCTGAACTGTAAAGGCTTTTTTCTTGTGTTTAAGTTACCATGGAAGATGAAATAGTCACACAGCTGTACTGGCCAGTAGAAACTGGTATTGCTAGCTGTGTATCACCTATAAATACTTTTTTTTCCCCCCAATTTATAACCTATCTCCACTTCATAAGTGGAAAAAAGATCCAAAATCCAGAAATGATTTGGGTTTATTCTGTTTTTAAGCACAAACTTTCTCAGTTGAAGTTTTCTTTTTACAAAATAATATTCAAGATCTAAAGTTATTTTGTGGAAATGCAACAGATTATGCATTGTACTGCTTTGTGAAAATAAACCTCATTTCTGTTACAGTGAAGATGTTTTCTGCTACATGAATGTCTCCCAATACATCTTGGCTCTAGACCATATTGTTTTGCAGCCTGTTATCTTGCTGTCTTTCTCAAGGATCACTGCAATGCTTGGCATGTAAACTAAATGTTGACTGAATCTCTCCTCTAAAGCAAAGTCCATTTTCTAATCTCTGATGTGCCAAAGTTTCTTTCTAACAGGTTGGTTTTTATAATTGACCATAAGATGTTGCATGGGAGCACCAAGGGAGAAAATGCTAAGGCAAAGAGGGAAGGATGCTCTAGAGGACAAGACACCAAGTTGAGTTTAAAGAGTCCTAGACCCACCCATAGGCTCAGTCAGAGGCATCCTAGGTGACACTGAGGCGCTGCACCTAGGGCAGTACAGTATGGATAACATCCACTATGGACCATGCAGCCCTTAAATGCACCTGGACAAAGAGAGAGGGATTAAACTGCCACATTTACTGCTTCAAAACAAATAGTGTGGAGCACATCTGTCAGGAGATGGGCCACGAAAGAGCTGGGCAGGTATCTGCTTCATACACAGGTGCTTCCCTGAGAAGGTAGCTGCAGGGAGAAGCCATGAGATTTCTGGTGCACCTCCTCTGCTGGGCCTCCAGCCCATCCTGTACACACAGGGGTGCAAAGGAACACGTGAGCCTTCAAGGGCACTTCACAGAATCACAGCATGGATGAGGTCGGAAGAGATTTCTGGAGGTGATCCTGTCCAACCCCCTGCCCAAGCAGGGTCAAGCAGCTCAAGAAGGATCATCCGCTCAAGCAGGATCACCTAGAGCAAGTTGCCCAGGACCATGCCCATATGGCTTTAGATTATCTGCAAGTATAGAGATGTGCTTCTCCCCAGGTGTCCCTCTCTTCAGCTGCTGTTAGACACGTACTCAGGATCTAGTTACTGGTAGCTACCTATCATCTAGTGAAACAACTAGGTTGCATCGTTTATTTTATGATATATACTGGGAGAGCATGAAAGATACTGCAAAGACTGGCTGCACTAATTCAGCCATCATGAAAGCCCTTACAGATGTCTGGTACTCCACCACCACATTGCGCAAACAGACCAGGCTGAAGGGCTTTAAAATGGTTTCCTGGCCCTCAGAACTGCAAAACTACGGCTGGCACTTTCTGCTCATAATGAGGCACACATAGACAGGATCCCAAATATCTCAAAAACACCACGTAAGTCATGGACAACGTCTGCTTTCCTTCCAGTGTGAAATGGTTGCTCATCAACCCCAGGAACCACTTTAAAATAGCAGAACTACACTCAATATTTTCCCATTGAAAATCAAGGAAGCAAGAAAGTTTTAAATCCTGTGCAAAAGAACTCAAACGATCAGAAGCATCAGACAGAGTTTCCTGTATCTGCTAAGCTTTAAGTAGAAGCTAGGCTAGCAGAGATCTACTCCAATTTCTCAAGGCACCCTTTTCATTGTCAGACTTCACAGAGAGAAATGTGTGACAATTTCACCTTGTTTGATTAAAACATTTGCATTATAACTTGTTTGGGGTTAAAAAAGTATTGGTAACTTAATACTTCACATTGGTTTTGGTCTGTGAATTTTTGAATCATCTAGAGAATATGAGCTCCTTGATGAAAAGTACTATTTTGTGTTATGAACCAGAAAATAATGGCCTATCAGACTATAGAAAGTGGTCTAAAGCATCTATCTTTAATCTTCTTGTGTAAGTGTTCTAGACACTGTAATTTCCAATAACAATAATGGAATAAATACCTCATTAACCCCTTTAAAGCTTCCAACACCATGACAATATCTAAATGAACTGTCAGTGGAACAAGCATTGTTCAGTAAGACAGCAGACCAGAAAGTTAATATTGAGCTACATCCCAATGAAGTAACTGAAATGTATTTTCATCCTCAGCAACCTGATGGCTTATGTATTGTCACAAAATGCATAAGGAAAAAATCCAAAGAAGAGTCTTCTAAGTTCATAAATCACCTCACATTTCAAATCTGCTTTGAAACAAGAGGTAAAACAGCACTTACTAAATTTTGGAAAGGAACGTTTGCTTCGACAGAATTTAACTCACAGAAGAGCCACTGCTTGAACTTCATATTTACACATTTCTGATCCATAAACCTATTGATATTACACTATTCTTATCATAAATTAGTGTTCTGACAGTCTAATACCCATTGCTGAGCTGAATGTCATGGATATTTATTGAATAGGAAGTAAAAGTGTAATATCTAGTATGAGCAGAATATTCACATAAAAATAAAAAGTATGGATTTGGCTTCAGGGAACATTTCACAGTGCCTGAATGCATCAGAAAGGAGAATAGGGAACTTGGCAAAAAATATGAAGATTTTAATTATTAAGTATGGGCTTGTGGTGGAAGTGTCCAGATCAAAATCAAAGCCTGCGGGTGAAAAAATTAAGACTATATTATACAGGACACTGGACATTCTATTGACTTGAACACCATGGTAATAGCCACTGAGGTAAATGCACTGCAAAAAAGAAATAGAGAACAGGGAAAATAAAGCAAAGAGAAAGAGTTCTGCTTTGCATGCAGGTGGGGGAACACAGTATCAATAATGAATTCTGTCACATAGCTCCGAGAGAAGCATTTTACCCTGTAAAAATGTGATGGATAGCTTTCCTTGAAGAAAATATCAAATAACTCTAAACAAAATTTAGGCCAAGATTTTCAAAACTACATAAAAGAGTAAGATACCCAATTTTCAATAAAATGGGTTTTAAACACACTTAACTCTACACGGCTTTGCAAATTCTGTCTTAAATTAAATTGAATCAATTTTCTAAACAGCAGCTACTGGTACATTATAATCTTGCTCAATCTGAAATTCTGCACGCTGAATTTCAAAAGCATTTTAGATGCCCTTCTGATGCTTAAAAAAGGCTTAAAAAAACAAGGATATCTAATTTGAAACATCTTAACAGAGGATGTATTTTAGTATGTGAACCTGGGCTAAAAAACAGGCTTTCTCAACGCAACTGAAAATGTCAGAAAAAAAGATCAACACCTCCAAACTGGAGTTCTGATGTGAAAACTTAGACCTTAGAGAAACAAACAGGGCAGTGAAACACTGCATTAAAATTGTAAGGACCATGTAGCTAATCCTCCTGAGACCAAGAGCTCACTTAAACCTAGAGTTATTAGCATGTGCCCCTTCCATTCAAATGCAGGAAGGAATTTTTTTTTTTTTTTCTGGAAGAAAAAACAGTCTCTGAGGGTCCCTGTTGATGAGCTATCTTGGAAAGATCTGTGGCTGTGTGTTACTAACTGTGACACTATGAAGAGTGACCTGGAATTGCACCTCCCCACCTCCTATACCTCGGGCAAGATGGCAAGATGTACAGGGCAGACAATTTAGCTCATCTTTCAAAACACTGACTGTGAGAGGCATTAACTTCCACTGCTTTACCATAATCACTAAGGCAATTGGTCACTCGTCTGGCCTTACTTATGGACCTAGATAGAAGGATGACAGCACACAAAGTTGTTTTTCACCGTCTCTTACGTTGTTTCCACAGATCAGATTTTCCTGGTGCTCATCACATCCTGATCCAAGTGTTGACTTCAGGGAAACAAGGAAGATGTTCAGCCCATTAAAATCAGCTTATGTCAGTCAAGTCTTGAAACAGATTTTAACTTTAGAACACATTTTTTAAATCATGGTTTTGTAGGGCCATTGCATAGGTGACATGCCACTGTCTGCACTGTAGCCAGCCCTGAAACACTCTCTTGAGTTAGCAGCAAAATGGAGATCCCAAAGAATGAGTTTGTTATAAACTTCAGAATCTATTACATTGCTGTCCAAAAAAACCCCTCAGCACAACTTGTCTTCCTTGATACCTTGATCTTGACCAGCACGTAAATCTCTCTTTGCAGCACTTTTATTTTTAACCTCTTAGAGACTGTGAAACAAACATTTCACATTTCAGTGCCTGTGAATAAGAAATGAGATTTTTCCTGCAGAATGAGCAATCTGGCCTAGTGGAAGGTGTCCCTGCCCATGGTAGGATGGTTAGAACTAGATGATCTTTAAGATCCCTTCCGACTCAAACCATTCTATGATGCTATGATGAATTAAAAGCATCTTTTGTTTGCTTTCTGCTAGACACGTCTATGGTCAAGTTCTTTCAAATTGCTTTGAGAAGCTGCTCACAGCAGAGTGATGCATGCTTTAAATTGAACAGCACAGCAACAGGTTTCTATGCTTTTGTCCCACTTTCAGTGGTCAGGTACTGTTGCACAATCCATTGCTGGGTATGATAAAAATGGCTTGTTAGACAGTTAGAAATCAGATCACTTCCCCCTCAGCCATAATAAAAAGCAGTACACAGTGCAGGGCAGCTTCAGAAGCAACAGAATGGAAGAGACCAAAACTTCTCTCCTTCCACCATCTTCCAGCAGCTGGGGAGGTCTCTGTCTCTGATGGAGTCAAACCCATCTTTGGACATTGCTCAGGCTTTTCTCAGACAGCTGACTCATTAAATCATCTCAAAACTCACTTATTTGCTTATTGAAATGGACTAAGTTGTGCCAAATGGCTGATGTTTTCATTAATATGTCTTCTAGCACAGAGAACCAGGGTTGTGGCCAGCTCTCTTGTGTGCTCTCATCTCATGCGGGGTCTTTCCTGGAGGACCAGCAACCAAAGGGGAACCAGGACAGGACAGGACCCTGGGCTTTTCCCTGCCCTCCAAACATTGAGGCACTCTGATTGCCCCAGCGCTCTGCACAGAGTCTGGTGTTCATCACAATGAACCAGGCAAATGCAGACACTCAGTGTCTCCAGTAGGGTCCAACTTGGCTATAAGGCTTTACTCCAGCTTCTGGACAGGGATGATTTCTATCACACGTCTCAAACCAGTACAACTGCCATTGAGTTTTTCTAGCTCCTCTGAACAGGAATTTCTGACCACATCTTTCTCCTCCAGACCTCCTGGCTACATTCATTAACACGAAGACCCACTTGCACCCCTGCCTTGGTGAAGCTCACATCTGCCAGCCCCACTGCCAGCACAAGGGAGAACAAAGCACACACAGATACACAGCAGCACAGATGACCATGTTGCAAAGCTAGTGTTTTGAAAGTTTCACTGTTCTTTCTCTTTTCCCTTCTCCTCTTTATCATCTTGCCTTTCATCTTCACTTGAATTACCGGGGAAGCACTTTGTCCTTTGGGGACAATCAGATTTTGCCAGGTATCAGAATACAGCAGAAACTCAAAGCCTGCGCACTAATTCACTGCCAGTCCAGTCCCTAAAGCCTTCTGATTCCCTTGAAATTTCCTGCCTTTTCCAGCACCTTGGTGCCAAGGTCTTAATTGGGGACATAGGCAATATTTCATAATACAAGATGAAGTTCAGCAGGAGCAACATGGATCCAGCTTGCTCAGCTGTTTGACCACAAATCCCTTGCTAGGTCTGTTCTCTCTTCTATGGGGCTGCCTTGAGACGCAGGGAACTCACGTTTACCCAGGGATTGTCCTGATCCTGCAAACAGAAGCTTAAGTATGAAACTGCAAACAGTCTCTGTGGTGACACACACCCTCGTGTGGGATACGGGTCTGGGCTAGAGGATGTGTTTTCAGGATTTGAACCACACTCTGCTGTGTTAGATGAGGCACGATGCTTTCCAGACTTCATTATTTGTATTAGATACACTTTTTTCCTGAATTCTGTGACCTGGTCAATAAGCAATTAGTATTTTATGACAAAGGGCAAGTGGAAGCGTTAATAGCGGTTTGTAGCTACATGCACACGAGAGCCGAGAATAATTTTTATGACTCCAGTAGAAGTGCATGTAACAAACAGAAGTCAATTTTTATGACCATAATGGTTGTATCCTCTCAATGCCTGTAGAAAATAGCTTTACGCAAATCAGTTAATTAGTATCCAAGTGCACTTGCTCACAGACTGTTCAGCTGTTCCATCCAATACTTGGAGAAGCTTTCAAAAGAGAAATGCAATACATTTTTTCAAAAGAAAAATTTAGTAGGCATTCAAAATCTAAAATGTAAAGTTCCAGTCTAAAGTACACTTTAAAATAGTGGTTTACAATTTTGTAAGTCATTAGTTCTAAAATTTGTATTGCCAGACTTCTTTAAAACAGACTTTTACACTGACAAAAATGCGTTTGGTTATTGCAGTGACACCAAGTACTTCCACTGAAAATTTCAAACCCTCTGGATTTTTTGCATTAACATTTATATTACCTCCATCTTGCTCTTTCAGAGTTGCATTCAAAACAAACGAGCTAACTCTCCTTACAGCAGTGTTATCATATTCTGCTCTTTATTATTTCTCTTGCTAAATGTTTTCTTTCCCAAGACTCTCAAACTGATTTAATACCCTTCCTACTTAGCCTCTACCTTATGCACAGAAGTACAAGTCTTTTGCATCAATTTAAAGCCAAAGTGATGAATGGAATTTAATGATCTTTTTTGTACAGTTCTGTATAACACTAAACAATGGCCAATGCATTCATTCATGATCAGTTTTTTGCCTTGTTTTTAATTAGCTCCCTATCTGGAGGGGCGGTGTGAAAAATTGCACCCTCGGCCTTACTACATCTTTCTTTTATAAAATGTATGTACAACAAATAAAAAGCACATTTCAACCTACCTGCTACCTATTACGTTAAATGTCGTTACTACTAAAGACTGGCAGCTCAGCTAACAAACGCCCTCATTATTTTATTCCAGCTCTACTTTGGGTATAGTCAATCAAATCACGCTTGATTTATGTCAGATGCTAACAAAATACAGTATAAATAGAGCCATTGAGTACAATTCAGTGATTCTGTGTTTATTCAGCTCTAAGCTATGAAGCTAAAGTGGATACCATTTATAACCAAGACATGCATTCTTCATGGCCATAAGAGTTAGCAGGCCATAGCTAGAGCGCTTTTAAGGCTGAGAGAATATAAAGTGTTCCTATGAGCAGACTCAATTTTTTTTTTAAGTATACAAATTAATAATTTATATAAAGATAGAAAACATCACCATGACTATATATCTTTTTTTTTCTTTTGATTGGGAAAGTTGTTTGATAGATTTAAAATAACCTAATTTGCACTGTAGGCCTCATTATTAATGGTCAGTGATTTTAGTACTTTCCAAAGGTGACTTTTTGCAAGGAATGGCTTTTAGGAGTATGTCTACATTACACTTTCAGTCACACAGGTTATGGCGAGGGGTTTTTGTGCTTTGTCTTAATGATTCTGTACCTCCAGGCTATTGACCTGGGGAAGCCCGGTTTGGTTGTGGAAAATTACAGAAACCCAATTGTGTTCACTGAGTGATGAAAGAGCCATGAGCAACATTTGCTGCATGTCAGCTGGAAGCCCTTCCCAGAGAGTTCAGCACACCAATTCCTCTCCTCACTGCTCTCTACTTTCAACAATTGTTTCTACTCAACAGCTATAAGCTGATATATGTTACACAGGAAAGACTGGGGCACACAAGACTGCAGTTCTCAATACAATCCCAGTTTTCCTCAAAAGGGACATAGTTTAAATTCAGATTTTCAGATTTATAATGGATGTCTTGAAGTGAATAGTTTGCAAACAGCAGCTAAGCACTGGAGAAAGGATAATAAAACTCTTGATGTACCTTTGGGTTTATCCAGAAATGTAGTTTATTTAAAAAAAAGGGGAGTGGGAATAGTTTGACGATAACCTCTTAAAAAGTATTTCTGTTAAAAATGCTGTGTGTCATGCATAGAAGGGACCAAATCCACACCTCTCCTGTGTTTGAGGAAGTTTTCCCAGAATTATCACGCAAAGGTCAGCTAACAACAGCAGACACTGTCACTGGTTCAGAGATCCTCAGAGCATCCAAAAAACCATGATAACTACATTGAGGTGCTTTCCATGAGTACCTGACAGCATGAGGACATTGTGAGCTAGGCAGAACTGGATGGATTTGCCAGCTGATTGCCCATGTATCCTCCTTACTGCACGGACTAGAGAGCAAATTATTTGTGGTGCACTTTTTGCAGGGAAATGTATCGGGGAACGTTATTCATTCATTGGCTCCATCCACTTTAACTCATGTCTTTCCCCTTTGCTCTGGGCCACAGCCACCTATGCTGCATGGATTGAAGCACATCTGGCATTCTGAAATGGCACTATACATGTTCAACATCATCATGAAAAATGTCATTTAAACACATATTGCCTAACTAGACAATCAAAACTGATAATCTTCCCGGAAATCTTCCAAACAAGCTGTAATAACAACATTAAAGTTTTCTCTGGGACATTTAAAAAACAAACCAAAAAAATCAAAAAAACCTTCACAATCAACAAATTAAGACTCTCGTCAAATGAAAAAAGCAACCAAAATTTGGGCAAGCAGTGCAGTAACAGAGGATGGTGTGGGAAACCAAATTCTCTGCCTTATGCTTCTCTGGTAGGGTGAAATGTCTCAGCGCTACACAGCACCAGAGCCTGGGGTTTCCAGAAGAGATCAAACCTGCAATGTGTTGGCAGAGTGAAAATAAAAAGGGGAAAAAAAAAAAAAAAAAGATGATGACTACACAGATTCCAGCCTGTAGTAGCAATCCATGGGATATAAACACTACAGACTAGCAACCTTTACCTTGAAAATATCAACCAGGAGAGGGAGGGATGGACATTTCCAGCTTATTTGGAGCAAAGACAAAGAGTTCTTCCACTCGATAACCACTGGGAATGAACAGGTACCAGAGATAGGAGCTAGAAATGAAGAGTATGAAGAGTAGGATGGAGCTTTTAGTTTTGTTTCTTTATTTCACCAAGGGCTGACCTGTTAAAATAATGGCAACACAGCATTGAAACGATCCTAGGTCTCTGTCAGACAAATCATGGCTCAACGTATTTTCTCTCGGTTACATCAGAAAGTATGAACTTGCAACCTTGGCCCCAGCTCATTTAATGGCACACTGACAGGGCAAGAATAATTCACAGGTTGAGCTAATCAAAGGTGAAAAGGGAGAATCAGTAAATGTCGTATCCTTTTGCCACTTTCATCAATCCGACTAACTGAATTTGAGCTAAAGCTTGGCAAATTTTCTGCAAAGGGAAATTAATATGTAACACATCTGAGGCCTGGTGCTGGCCAGCAAAATTGGAAAGCCGGCGTTATATCAGAGGGCGATTATTGAGGGAGAGAATGACCAAAGCTGAGATAATCAGAAAGAAGCTCCTGTGTGTCTTTCTCTTCTGATAGCACTGACCCTCCCAGCCCTGCACCTGAGTAGAAATCCCTCTACTTTTCAATTTTTCCCCATCAGGAATATATTCTATTGCCCATTTCTGTTGCCCACACATGATTGAATCAATTCAATTACCTTGGAAAAGTTGATACATATTCAGGCCATGAAGACGCTCAGGATAGAAAGAGAGGAAAAGAGACAAAGAAATCCGTATTTACCCAATAATAAGTTTCATTTGGAGAAGGTTTGAAAACAATTCTCCCTCACATTTGTCCCTGTCAGAACACATTATTCACAAATGAAGTTTACAAAATATCAATTCAATTTCAATAAGGGAGCCTGAATCCCAACACACGAGGGCTGAATTTACGAAATCATAACACTTGAGGGGACCCTGGTGGCTTCCAAATATTTTCCAGTCAGAGGTAATCAAAAGCAGACTGCTGAATACTAATACATTCAATTTCACCCCTTTTGTTCGCATCTGTTCCCTTATAATACTATTTTCTACACTTCCAAATCACTGATGATGGCAGCTTGCAGAAAAAAAGTGTGTGGGGGGGAATCATATAGCTCAAACATTTTTGTGAAAACACTCTCAAATATGTCCAATTAATCAATTTACTGATGAGCGAACCAGTGAGGTGTATCATGGAAAAGAAAAAATCATTATGTTTCCCTAATGCTACCCCAGATTGCTTTCTAACCACATTCTTAGAACAGAGTATGCCCCAGAAATAGCTGCTGGCATTGAAATTTGCCAATGAGAAAACAAATGTGGTTTCCTCACCAATCTGTCCTCAGCTACTACCCCAGTAAGGAGAAACAGAAGGAAGACCAAGAAAGTACCAGGTCCAGGAAAGTATTCAATGCTGGATAAGAGACCAATTCTCGTCTCCTACACTCAGTTGAAAACTCATGTTTTCTTGAATTGGTGCTGGATCGGGCTCTTAGTGATAATATGACACAGGTTTCACAGAACAAATTACATTTTCATAGTGTCTGCTGGATCAAAGTTTCCTCTAGTATTTTGTGCAACAGCCTCAATCCTGCTTCCTTAAGCTAAGTACATCAGTAAATCAAAACTGTTCCATGGACATGGGAGAATACAGTATTTCGTTATCTGCACCTACTGCCACAAAATGCTGCTGTAACACATGACTAAATTTTTAATAAATCAGCAAGTCCTAGTCAAAATGTAGAGCACACCACTCCATCCTCCACTGACAGGTGGTCAACACGCTATGGAAAACAAGCAATTTTCTGACAAACTTCATAGAAGTTCAGGAGAGAAGTGATTTCTGGATCATCTAACCTCTCATGTATTTCTCTGGCAATTAATCTGTCTTCCAGATATCCTGTAACTAGCCCAAAACAATGTTAGACTCTTTTGTCTCTATTCCGCAAAACCAAGAATGCATACAACAACCAGGAACCCAGACAAGAGTCCAAAACTGAGGCAGGGTTAATTTGATGTGTCCTGTGGCTAAATCATTCCCCGTGCTGCAAAGAAAGACCATAGATCTTCAGACACTCCTCCCAGTTATGTCAGCAAGGAAATTCAGCTAAAGTGACTGCCGTAAAACAGTTGACATAATCATCTATGCCACCTCAGAATATTGGTCCGCCTGCTTTGTGTCATGTCTCAACAGTCAGTCTCTGGTGCTTTAGAAGATAGAGAAGCAATACCACAATATCACAGTAGAAGCTAAGTTGTGCATTGAGTAAAATCATCAATGAGGTCACATCTGACCAAGTGTGAAGCTGATAAACTGGTATGATCTCGCTGGGGAACTGCAACAGTTATGATTGAGTCCAGGGTCCGTCAGGACAAGGACCAGAAGGGACCACTGTAATTGCGTGAACTAGCTTGCTGCTTCTGCGTGCACACAGGCCAAAGGGCTGAAAAGCCAGGTGTAAGCAACTGTCTAACCTCAAGATACAACAGCCATGCTGATCTCATACTGATTTCTCTGCATTTAATTCTTCACAGCTAGGGCATTGCATACTGAATTTCTCTAACCTCAGTTCCCAGCCACTTGACTTCACCAAGCCCTGGTCAGCAAGGCTGGAGAGTCCCTGCTACCAACAGTCCTCTGATGTGTTCTGCTGGGACAGCAATAAACACAAAATCTATAGTGCTTAAAGAAAAAGTCAGTCACAAACATACCAGTTGACACCATCTGGCTGTGTACCTCTCTTTTATGGGATGAATCCACTGAGACCTGTTCCTGGTAAAGAAAGCTTCCTATTGTGCTTGAGACAACATGAGATCTCCCTAAACCCCCTTTAGCAACATAAAAGAGTCTCTGCCCTGCCCTATCCCTCTATTACCGTTTCAGCTACAGCAGACTTGAACTGAAGCTGCATGTATGCAGTGTCAATGAAAATAATGCTACAGGAGACACACTGCATTTTCTGAAGTTTGAATAGGACCATGGCTACCTATAGGTGCACAGTTGAGTCTATCTGAACCTGAAGTTAGCTGCGAGATTCATTGATGCATTACTCAACTCAAAAATTAATTCCACCACGTTCACGGGATAGAAACAAACTGGCTGTGATTGCATAAAAACAATATTGGTGGATTTTTCTTACCTGTAAGGTTTTCCTGAAATGGAGTCAGAACTTCATATTAGAGAAGCAAAAAGATGCCTGAGGGATGCCACCAGCAGAAGTTGCTTCCAGAGGGCAGTCAATCAGGAAACTAACTCTGAAGAGAAGACAAAAGCAATAAGATTGGCCTGGAACAAGACCAGAAGTTCTTGAAGTTTTGAGGTTTCTCTACAATGTCACTGTGTCTTCAGGGAAAAGATAAAAAGGTTTTTTTCTTTTTTTTTTTTTTAAATTTCATCTTGCTGCAGAGGATGAAATATACGTGAAGTGACATAATGGTATACGTTCATGTGCATGGTTATTTACACCTGTGTGTACATGTGAGAACACCCCAATTGTGTGTTGTGTTAAGCACAATAAATTACTCAAAAGGCTTGAAAACAAGTGTCATTTACAACTACAGCATGCCACTGAAAAATACAAATTGCTTAGCATGAAATTTTACTTTTAAGCTTATTCCATTACAAACATCTTCACAGACTTCTTTCTTGACTTGCCTTTTTCTGGCTCTACACAGAAAGATATTCAGTGTATTAGCCCCATGCTGTTATAAAAATGGTTTTATACTTTGTGAAATTATGCCAGGACAAAACCAAATAGGTCTGCTTAATGTAACATTTACACGTTATTGTGAACAAACCAACACTTGCAAAAAAAATTATATTAAAATGGGGGTTAATCTAACAATTTACAAACCATACCATTTTAAAAACATAGCAATTGTTGTCCTTAGCTCTGTCAAGACCACATGCTGTGCAGACACCTATTAAGGAATCCAAGCTTTTCTTAATGTATTAGAAGAGTGAAAATGCGTAATTGGAAAAGAAAGTGAAAACTCCCTACAAAAGCATTTGGCATGGACATATCCCTCAATGGATTATTGGTATCAGTTTCACCACATAAACTAACAAGAGTGTTCAAGTCTACATTTTTTCTAGTATATTAGGAGAAAATAAGCATTTAATGGTATTTTGAGAACATTTAAACCTCATCATTATATTCTAAAATTGATCTTGGTGTTTCTGCTTCATGCAACAAGCTGCTACACTGATTTTGTGAAATGATAAAGCTAGTTCCTCTGGGAAGCCAAAAGAGACGCAGCATAAACTGCGGGTCATTTTGCTGTCCTGGTTCAGCACATGTTCCCCAGCAGATGAGCAATGAAATGAGACAGATAAGTTGAGGTTGGGACCATTTTGTACACATCATCCCTAGGAACAATGAGCTGAAGTGTCAGCTTTGAAGATGAAGCTCTGGGAGATACAGAGACAAGATAATGTGTGTTTCCCCCCCCCCCCCTTTTTTTTTTTCCAGTGGCTGTTCTTCCGTCAAATACTAGATAGTCCCTTTCCCACATTCACAAATGTAGAAAGGAATGTGCAAGGAAATTACTTATCACTGTTCATATGCTGTGTAATATTTGTGGCTGTTGGCAGAGTAACTGTTCCAGATACATAGTCTACCCACCCCACCGACATTAGCCATCTGACAGTCAAGCATCTAAACTAGACAAATCTAGAATTTTAGTCTATGGGAAGGAGAAGGAAGGCACTTTGGGAGGGCAGCTCCTTCCGCCCTTAGGCTTCTTAAGCAAGTGATGGCTAGATATTTGTCTCAGGTTGGGATGTGTCTTCCTCCACCAATGCCTTCCCTTGACACAGTGGCTCCACGCTGCTAGGAGAACTACAACAGTGACCTTCGTTCACAAACTTGTGACAATCTGTCTAAAGTTGTCTTTCATAGCTCTTTCCAGATTTCATGTGTGAACCTTTTGAAACAGCATATTTCACAGGGCTGAGTACAAGAGCCTGAATCACCCAGGTTTACCTTAAAGTGTTTTGAGAATCACTGTCTCCCAAAACGCAGTCTAAATTTTCAATTTGCAATCAAGGATCTCACCCAGGACATCTCACCAAGGTGTTGACTTTGCTTTTTACGTTGAGTACTTCATACAGCTTTCACAGCAATACTCCCTATGCTATGTAACTGAGATGTTAATATGAATAAATCTGTGATGGGCTAACAAAGCCCATCCGAAAAAGTTGCAAACAGCCAGTCTTTGAGGAAAAAGCAGTCCTTCTGTACCAGGTGCTTCTCTGCTGTGTGCAAGGAACAATTCATTTCAGAAGCCACAGTCAAAGTTGGTGACAAGCTTAGAGCTGCAAATGGTCTGCAGAGATCACCTAAGAAAGCAGAGCTGGATTCCTTTATTCTGAACCACAGCTATTCCCCATAACTAGGAATAAATTCTTAAAGATACTCTATACTGTTATTTTTATTTTAAGAGAGAGAAGAAAAATTGACTAATCTGTTTTAAGTTATGAAAAGTCAATATATAGCTCTGTTTTCTTTCAAATCTCCCTACCACTTCATGCAAGTCCCTCAGTTTTGGCATCTTTAGTTTTGCTGATCATTTCACTTTCAAACACACGGTGCTGGAATGTTTCAACTTGTTGATACTGCAGGAGGGTTTTTAAAATGTAAAAATATCTGCTGCCATTGTAAATTGACAGAGAAACAGCTCCTATACTCCAAAACATTTTGATCTGCTTCAAGGATTTAAGTATTTATTTTCACAAAGTCTAAATTTGGAAATATAAATGAAACCTTGATTTCTGATCAAAACAAATTTCAATGCTAACAGTTTAAAGCTCAGGGAAAGAAGCTCTTTTGCCTAGATTTATTTTTAACGTTGTATTCTCTTTTCTTTCTCTAAGTTTTCCCGATTTCTGATGCAGAGACTTTCTCACCAGCTGCATAGTTATGCCCGGTCTGCACAGAATCAAGTTACATAAGAAAAATATTATGAATTATTTATTCACCTCAATCTCTTGAGCCAACCTGAGGTTTGGAATCAGCATTGAAATACAAGCAAACAAACTTACTGATAACCCTTGAGAAGATACTGCAGCTTCAAGCTCATTCTAGTAATCTTCCCCCCTCCCCTTTACCAACGTTAATTCCATGCTTTGAAAACTATCCTGGTGCTTCAGAGCAGCCCTTCATGCTGCTATGCTGAGTCTGCTTATTAAAGGGGTCAACAAACCCTACTCCACAGTGGTTTTCTACATGAGGAAACTAACCTGAAGTTAATTCATGGAGCACATAAATCCTAATGTATTGAAAAGTCCAGAGTGGTTTGAATGCATTTCACTTCAGAACAACAGTAGATACGTATCTAGAGCTTTGCATGTTAGGGAATCTGAAATTCAAGCAGGACTTTTGCATAGTTCTGGAATTCACTTCCTTATCAGCTCAAAAACTTAAAGGATGAAGAAAAAGTCAAGGCCATAAGACATTTAAAAATCCAATAAGCTTATGGGGAATAAGTATGGTAAGTGACCTCCCATACATCTATTGCTTGTTCTTCTCTTTACCTGTACTTTACTATTTTACACTGTCTTTAATGTTGGGACAGATTCTCACGCACAGGACTGAATTCCCATGGAGGGGCAACTGCTTTATATAAAACTAGGAACATGCTGAAGCAAGTCCAGGACACCCTGGACACTCTATCTACCCCTGCAGAGCCTACAATTTCTTCATGTGTGGTCGTTGTTATCACCATCATCTTCTCCTTCTTCTCCTCCTTCTTCTCCTCCTCCTTCTTCTTCCCTGGTACAACCATATATAAAGCATTGCAAAAACATTTCAGTATAAATATATTCAAATTACCTATTGCATATTAGACAGGAATCCAAGGAGACCCAGTGCTTGAACAGCCATTCTTTGCTGCCTTTAGTCTTACGTGTAAGACTGCTGTATTTGCTTTGAAATCTTTATGTCCAAGGATTGTAACTGGCATGCTGTTCTCTTGCTACATTGATCTTAGGGCCAAAGCATGCTGTAAAAGGAGATGATCATAATGGGATTTAAAGTTATTACAGAAAAGCTGTAGTAAGGTATAGTAAGTTCCTGGCGTTTTCATTTACCAGTGAAAAATCATATACCTACAGCAGATATACTGTTAAAAAAAAAAAAAAAAAAAAAGGAAAAGATCTTCTAGGCCTAGCACCTATATCTTGCAGTTAGGTTCACAAAATTACTGTAAGTAAACTTTTATGGGAGGGGGGAAGAAATAACAAGACATTAATAAAACAGGAGATACACCAAAGGCATAATGTATTCAAAAATATAATAAATGTCACTAAAAATTAAAGGACCTTTTTCTGCTTTATACTATTGCTATTTTAAGTGACACTGGCTATATAAGACAACCTACTCCCCCAGCCCAACTAGAAAGAAAATAATAATAAATAAATCCCCCTTTAAACTACAGTCATTGTAAGAAGGTCTTTGCACAAAGGAAAACTGTACCCAAAAATAGCAAAGTCAACTAAAAAAACCCAAGCAACGATACTGGAACAATGATACTGGTCAAAGATGAGCCTTTAGGGGACAAAAGTGTTGGGCCAACACACTGTATCTGTAAGCAGGCAGTGCTAGGAAAAGAGAGGAAGTTATTAATTGCTGACTCATCTCCTGGTTCTGTTTTTAATAGTTGTGCAGGGAATGAAAATGAAATCTGTGTGAAAAAAAAGAAAAAATCAAAGGGGAAAAAAAAAGCAAAAACAGAAAGAAAAAATATCTACTTGATTTAAAGCAGAAAAGCAAATTATTCAAGGCCCAACCCATTCCCGGACCAGAAAATAAAGGAGGGACCCGGCTCCAGGGCAAAAGAACATAAGACATTACAAAACAATTATAGCATAAAAGCTAGAATTACTCTTAGACCAAAAAGTGAGAATTTCTCCACCAAAGAATATTATGTAGTCCTGATTGAAGTGTTTTGAGACCAGAGATATGAGCAAGGAATCCAAAATACTAAGATCCAAGGGATCTTGGGCAGGCGAAACACTGAGCTCTGAAGGCCAGAATCCACAAAAAAGCAGGATCTGGAATAGCACAAACACCTCAAATGTGTTGCATGGATTAATAATTCACATCTTGCATATATTTACCAAGTACCAGCGATGTGAACTCAGCATGAGGAGAGGTGGCTGACCACTAGCTCAGATCAATTCATCATTGCAGCAGAAGGTGAAGCAGACTATCAACTAAAAAGCAAGTGGAACTTTTTGTTCTGTTTAATCCAGACACAAGTGCATGAGCCAGCATCTGATAAGAAAGGATGAGATTTGCAGAGAAAGAAAAGCCATTGGCAATTAGAGAAAGAGAAAAAAGAACCAGGACTTCTGGTACTGTTAAAATCTGCCATTGAGGCTATGGACTTGCAGATGGAAAACAAAAATTATGGCAAAGCGAAAACCACATTATGATTAGAGATTCCAGAAGTTACTGTCTCACAAAAAGAGCGACTGAGAGCATCTTTGATGGAAAGAAAGGTTATCTTAACACAGTGAAGGGATTTATATCCCAGCCCAGGAATTATCATCCCAACTAAGCCCAGCTGAGGAAGGATCAACTAACAGTTCTCACAGAGCAGGTCAGGCACCAACTGGACCAAAGAGGTTGTTCAACAAACAGACAGCTAGCTCAGCAAGATAAAAGAGCTTGTCACCATGACATGGCACAAACGTAACAAATTGCCTGTGGTGGGACACACCAAAGGAATCTGCACGTCCACATGAACATGCAGAGTATCCCAGAGAAACCTCTTATAAAGATTTTAAATTCTGGGCCATATCAGCATTGATTTTTCAATGTTACTACCATAATATCTTTCTTGGAAAAGAAGGTATGGTGAATTATATCTTAAAGTTCTGGAATGGCCAGGACATCTTTCTATGTTGTAAGAAATCTCATATTACACGGTGGCATTTAGTTAGAACTTACACTCCAATATCAGAGCCCTCTCAAGCAGCTGAGTCTTGGAAAGTTACTAAACACAATGATAACCCATCGGCACCTTCATGGACAGCCACAACAAAGACCCTTCCTCTGGAGCGATAAATTGGGATCCAACCAGACAGACTTTTTGTTTCTGCACTTATCCTCTATTTTGTGAGCCTATGGAAACCTACAAAACCTGAGAGGGAGTTTACACCACAGAAATTCAACACAGTGAGGCCTCTGGGAGAGATTCAAGGAAGTCCCCAGAGCCCAGTGCAATGCCACGTGGTCCCATCAAGTAAAGTCTAGGTGTTTCATGGAAACAGTCTTTTGATATTATGCAAGCACTCCTATCTCCTAGATATTGGTTATTTTGCCTCAAACTTCAAAGCAATTCAGGAAGTGCTCAGCATTGCAGTAATAAAAAAAAGAGTTACTACTCTGTCATACATATCCCAAGAGAAGCCTTAATAGACCTGCCTGTAAATTTTGTGGGTTATGGTCTAGGTCAGCAGACAAAAACCTGCATCACAACACAAACTCAACAGTTGCCTTGCCAGCAGTCTTAGCAGAGTGGTCAAAATGACAGAGATTAATTCTTCCTCTCATGCAAAGAGATAGAAACTGTATATCAGAGTTGACACACATAGGCATGATCCAATCCTGCAGTTTGCATTGCTTGATCTATGCCTATTTTCTGGCTAAATGGAATTTAGTGCCCAGAGCTATCAATACAATTTTCATTGGCAGGTGCCAACTGAATCCAAGCCCAGAAAAATCAGCCAGAAGCTTACAAGACTGCAGTCACTCAGACAACACAAAGAAAAAACCAACAGGACTTTAAATCAAATAATACAGGGAGAAGAAAAAATAACTTAATAGATCAGTTCTCTAAACTTTTTTAACCATTTCAAGAATATTTGGAACTGTCTTGGACTTTTGTTGACAAATTCAAGATAATCCCATCTTAGTCTCATAATTAAGTCTTCCCTCACCCCTGAAGCTATTGAAGAGAAGGGTATGATGGTAACCAAAGGCCACAACCTTTTTACACTCCTCTCATCTCTTCAGGTGGGTGGCTGGCATTTTAGAAGTTAGCAATAATAACTGAAACACAGTGAATATATTAATTTTGCACACTTACCAGTTGAACCAGTTTTTTATTAATTATGACTACTGTATCTATCCTGGATCAGCATCCCACACTCCCAAGAAAAGTTCCTGCTCCATATGCTTTGCATCTTTCTTCTTCTTGTGATTTGATATCTGCTTTGGATACTTTCCTTCTGGATTAGTGTCCCATTATGCATTTTTCAAGACTGCATCTCACTTGCTAATTTCCTGTCATGTTTCTAGTGTCTCTGTAAGTATACCCATGTCCTCCCTGGTTTTCACAACTCCTCACAACGTAGGTTACTTCTCTTTCTGGGTCATTAAAGGCAATATTAGTACTGAGAAAGCATTCCTGTTCAAGAAAGTGTCTTCGTGTGTGTTTAAGTGCTGTTGAAGTCGATAGGATGTAAGCAACTCCCTTAAATGTAAACATAAGCTGAAGGGCTTCCTTAGCAATGATCTATATCACGTGCTGAGTGCCACAGTGCTCAACTACACTACTGCCAGCAGCGTTACCCACATTCACTGTCGCTTTCCTTTATGCTCCAACAGATACTTCTCTATCCACAGCATTCATTACAAGTCAGGTGGAATGATCTGTGTGAGTACTGTTACATGAGACTGGACCAAAGACGTCACTGACCTACAACTACCTCAGGTCCATTGCATGCCATTCACCCCATTCTTCTGCACTGCCATGAATGCAAAATATTTTGTCCACCTCAGTGGAACTACAGACATGAATAAGGATAAAGAAGAGCACATGCTTTTGGCCCTATTTCCAGGCAGAAAACAATTTTTTCTGTTAAGATTTGATGTTACCAAATGGCAACTTCCACATCTATTCTTTTTTCTCTGTCTGCCATATTATACTTGCTTTTCTCCATTTGCCCGGTTCATGCAAAGTTTTCCAAGTTATTTTAAAATTAATGATCAGTCTTTAGTAGCCTTAACAGCATAAAAATTGATAACACTCTAAGTAAAATCCAGAATTTGTCATCTTGACTCCCTACACAACGGTTCCATAAATATGTACTACACTGAGTTATACTAACGTACATGGATTCAGTAATCCTTTGCTTTTCTTCACCAGCGCTTTAAACACAGGCCTTTCCACTTTCTGTTTCTGCAGTTTCATTTATTCTGTTTTTTGATTTTTTAAAAAGAGTTCAGTATCTCAGCTATTTTCTGCCGGGATAATCCAACACACTTCTCATTTGCATGTAAAGTGCAGTCAATGCGAATTGATCAAAACCAAATTAACAGCAATTGGTTCCAATATTTTCCCTGTTTACACATTAGCTTGCTACCTTTAACATATAGATGTATTGAATTCAGCTTAGCAACCTGAGCATGAATGCTGTGGCCTTTAAAGAGAAACTTATCTGTAATTAAAATCATGCACAAGTTTTAGTGGGAATCTGTTTACTACCTAGAAAGAAGGCTGATTCTAAAAATGAATAGAATTTAGCTTAGTAGTGCATGTATTTAATTCTGAATTAAATCCCCTAAAATTATGGCGAAGCTTCAGATTATAGGAAGGTTATGTCTAGTTGTGGGTGGGTTCCTGAAAAAAAATACCAAAGGGTACCCTTCCTTCCCACAACACTATTAATTTCTTTTCTTAAGCTATCACTGCAAACTGATAATAAGTTAACACAGTTATAATCATTATGAGAATTTTTTGCAAAAGTCATATAATAAATATGCATTGAAACTACAAGCATGCGGTACAAATCATCTGGCACAGTGTTCAGATGACAAGTAATAAGGGCTTTAGAATAAAAACTGAAGCACATATACAGTGGTTGCTATAAGGAAATGATTTATCCTATAGTGTATATTGAATTGCTTATTATAATTTAGAATGGTAATTGCTATGGCTTCACTATACTGTTTAATTGCTACAGTACACTGATATATACCATGGAACACACTGCAGTAACTGCTGTTGTTATATAACAGTATTTGCATAATCTGCACTGTACTTTATTCTTGTAGTAGATAATGCAGCATATGCAGGAATCAAATTGTTTCTCACGATATTGATTGCAATTAAGGACACAAATGAATACAAAAATAAGGCTTTTTTCAAGGTATATATCACAAGACAGTTAAAAAATTCAAGTTTAAGGCATTACTGTGCTAGCCTTTCTAGGAAAATTATTATAGAAATGCAGCTACTGAGATTTTTGTAACACAAGTGTAAGACAGAGCTCTGGACTTCTGTGCAAAGATCTCCATTTTCCAGGCCAGATCTTTCTCACAAGCACCTGCAGTTAAATCAACCTAACTACTCTGCTCCCATGAAGAGCAGGATTTGAACAAATTCATGGCCACAGCTGACAAGCACTTTCCCTTCCCAACACCACATGATGTTGCAACGCCTGGATGGGAACTGGCTGAGGCCGTGGTCTACAGTGGAGGTCTCTACGCTGATAAAAATGGCAGTGGGGTCCTATGTGAAATAAATTTTGATGATACCTTGGGCTCCCAGGGTGTTAACTCTCTGTTCAGCTGTGCCTCCAACTCTGCAGGGCCCTGTTGGTGACCACTCTGAGAAATCAAGTCTCCTACACCTTTCCCTAGCCACAGGTTCCCTGGTTAAATTTGGGCACCGAGAATTAAGCGTACCTCTGCACATGTTACCAGGCCAGAAGGCAGAAGCATATTACCACAGGAAGAAGAGAGCACCGGAAACTTTCCCATACCAAAGATCAGCCCGACAATTCTAGCACAGATGTCCCCAGTGCTCTTAGGTACCAAAACAGCCTACGGAGAGTTGAACTCACATCCAAGAGAGTGGGGGCCAAATTGCAGTGAGCTGTGTAGATCACAATCAACCTTTTCATTTGCTTCTGAAATCACATGTGCTTGTGGGGCAATACAAAGGCTACAAGTATATTATGCCACCAGGAGAAGCATCACCACGTATTTAAGATGCCATTTTCTTCATTACTTGTTTCTTTGCCTTAAAAACATGATGGAAAATTAAGAAAGGACTCACGGCTTGCCTGGCTCATCAGCGTTTCAGGGAACAAACAAGAGCTGTGGATCATAGACACCAGCTCTGCTAAAATGCTTGAACAGATGGCATATTTTGATGGATTTGTTTGTATTTCTGTGAGTGAAAGTCAGCAGTGCGATTTAGTTTGATCTGGGAGATTTGCTGTTTGTTATTCCCACAAATTCTGACTGACGCAGCTGATTTGTGAAACTAACAGCAAATCAGCTGAAATTTTGTCTTCAAATTTAACAGTTCATTATTCTTCCATTTAAAAAAAAAAAAAAAAAAAAAAGCAAGCCAGTCCTCTGTCTCGAATCAGAAAGAAAATCACATCACATGGCTCAGACAGCCTTAATAATGGACAGTCAGAGCAGGGCATAAGGCTCAGCAAAATTTTTGGCAAATATTTGCAAACTACTAACAACTCGATTAAAAAGTCAGAGTTGGTAATATGAGATTTAAATAATTACCTCAGCTCTACTGCTAAAACAAGGGACTGCAAAAAGTCGTTAGGACATCTTACCATGAGAGCAAATCCTGCTTCACTTCGTAGACTTCTGTAGTTTCAAGAAGCAATTGATGGCAGGGGACATTGATGTACGATAAATGTAGCATGCAATCACTCTGATTGTTTGTGATCATGACATTTTACAAACACTGCTTCTCTGTCATTTTCTAAAGTATTGTTTTAGAGGGTTATGACAGAGGTAAAAGAAATAAAAAAAGAACAAAACAAGGAGAAATGTCACCCCGTCTCCCTAGACAAGCCAGATTGAAAAATTGAAAAGAAACCAACTTGGATGAGATAGATTCGTAGCACTGGCACCATACCAGCAAAAATCAGAATTAGATTTTGAGATTATTGAAGTAAATAAAACCACAGATTCTTTTCACAGGAGTTTACAGTATACTATCTATATGCAATATTGAGTGCAACAGTACTGGCTTGTGGTTAGAGCGAGAGCTTGCTGGATATTTTTTTATTTGACTCTGTTACTGACATACTGTGTGACCTTGAGGTTCAGACCCCCACTTGCTAGATGGGGATAATAATCTCAACCTATTTGGCAGCTGAGTAGATGAAATCTCTGAGAGCTTTCTTTAAATGCTTGAAGCCAATAATTAATGCTCCTTACACTTCATTGTTTTTTTATTTTGTAATGGGAACTAAATAAGCTTTAAACTTTTTTAGAAAAAGTTTCCCTGCACTGACTACAACCCACATCCAGCACAAGCACTGCATTTGCAGATGGACAAATGGAAGTGAACCCAATTCAATCACTCTTTCACCCCTTCAGCCACATGTGCAAGGTCACACCATAGATTCAGCCCACACGCTTGCAAGCAGGCGCTCAGGCAATATCTGAACATTTCCTGTTTTTCACATGTATCTAACAACATCATTCAGGCTTTCCATCCAGGTAAAACTCTCATAGAAGCCTTGTTATCTCTTGACTTAACCATTCCATGCTCTTTTCCCTTCATGGTGGCCACTGACTGTTAGGAAGACCTGCTGTCTGGCGATAACCACCTCTTTTGCTTCCACGCATGTTGTGCCTAACAGCAACTTTTTTTACTTTAAAGACTTCTTTAACTTCGGTCCTTCTATCAAACATGTCTAGTTCCCTATTGCATAACACTCCTTGGTTTTCCTCAGCTAGCAGTCTAAGCCGTTATCAGCTTCTCCAATAAAAACATCATGCTGGTAAGATAAACATGAAAAAAGATGAAGATGGTCCTTACATTATTTTCCATCAAATCTTCATTCAAAAGGGGTTCTCCTGTTGTGCCTTCAAACCCAGACCACTACAGAGCCAGGCAGCAAGTGTGAACTATTCCCTTTTCAGCTGAAATTTTCCCTTTTTTCCTGCTTCTCCCGTAAATAAAAAAGCCCATGTTTTATATCCGGAACTAACAAGGTTGGGCTGGTTTTTCCCTTCAACCACTTCATTTTGTTTGCAACTTTTAAATGTCAGGACAGAGACAGCTTCTTGTAGTCCTTGTTTGTATTTGCATACTCATATGACATCTCAAACCCCATTTAATGTTCTAGAAGCTGTCACAGTTTGAATAATTACCAACCAAAATAAAACAAAATTAAAACCTGAAGACCCCGGCTCAGAATACATGGATATAAACTAATGAACCATAATTTTAATGTTGAAATTATAGAAAGGTTTCTAATTAGTGTAGTGAAGTTCAGGAATATCCCTCCAGTAGGGGATTTGGGAACAGGAAACCTACGTGGTTTCAGCTGAATTTTGATCAGTTATAAGGGCAATCCAGTGTGCCCATGTGAGCAGAGTGACCCAGCAGATCTCCTCCAGTCCTTTGCTCCTACTTTGAACATTATTTCTCCTTCATCAGTCAAAAGCGTTCATAATGACTGGTGATCAACGGACCAACCTGCAGCTCAAAGCAAAAAGTACATTCTCCATGACACATTGATGGGTTGTAAGTTTTTCTACCAAAAAAACCCTTCTTGTCTAATGTAGGCATCATACTATCCCACATTTATTTCAACAATGCTAAATGTCATGATTTACATGCAACATATAAACATACATATGACAAATAAACATACGTATGACAGATAAACATACATATGATATATAAAGTTGTTTCAATTACCAGCCCTGCAAACACCCTGAACTCTGAGATTCAAACACTTTATTTCATATATAGGATCAGGACCAATAACAGTTCTAAAGCCAGCAGATGTCTACTGTAATACCTGATTTCACTCTTTCTAGAAGCTGCTTTTGCAATGCCCTAGAGAAATAACACCACCTCAGCCTAATTGATTTGAATAAACAATTCCTCTGAGGATCTGAAGGAAGTCAACAGAGATGCTTTCACACCTACTAATCACTCCTTTGACTTCAGGGAAGGTCCTGAACCCAGCTCCTGTGTATGCCAGGCATCCATGGTGTGACCTTCACTCTCTCTTTTACATCCATGCTGTTATGGCACTATACACCTACAGGAAACATTAGCAATAATATTATAAGGTTCCACCAAAAGTGAGCCAGACAATCTTCACTATACTTTTTCAACAATACAACAAAAATATATCTTTTTTTTTATCTTTTTTTTTTCTTTTTTTTTTTTTTGTATCCAAACCCCCAGTGCAGACACAGTTACACTGGTAGAGTACTATGTATTCCCTGGGGTGCACCATAAGCTATGCTGGTAAAAGCACACATGAATAGAGCAGGAAACTTCTTGTAGTGTAGACTAGAATGAAGAGACAGTGACAGACACTCTGTCTGTGAAAAACTGGGTAAGGTGGCTCCAGCTGCGGTAATGGAGGGTTAAATGTAAAGACCGACTCTCAGTGGCTCATTCCTAAGGTTATAACTTAGAACCAGAGACATTTTAAAGACCTTTGAAAATTGTCTTTTCCTACTGGTAGGAAATTCTTCTTGTGTTATCAAAACACAGACAATATCAGAACTAGATTTTTTAAAAAAAAAAACACAACAGGTCTTCTCAGATGAAACTTCAGTACATTTTTATTGACAGGTTTTTCTATTACTGTTTGCCATTGTACTGTGTAAATGAGCCAACAGGGGCTTTGAATTGGTTAATTAGGAGGAACTGAATTTTGTAAAAACTATTTTTAGAGCTTGTTTGTGGGAAATCTATTTTATTGGTCTTTGAATAGAGTTATTCAAGTAATATACTCAGGCAGCAATTGACAATAGCTCATACTGACCTTGAATTCAATACGCAGGAATAAATGTAATGTCAAATCTTATTTTGCATGTTAAGCACCCTGATAATTGCAGAGGGGCAAGCAAGCAGTTTTAAGAGAAGGTAAAGTTAAGCTGCATCTCTTTCAGCTCTTTGGCCAAACCTTGAAAGTGAGCAGTTGTGAGGATATAAAATGACAGGGACTGTTCTTAACTTCAGAATGACCATCACAAGCTCTAATGCGAGCTCTGTGCAATAGCTGAAGCTGGTTCAAATATGTTCCATGCCACTGCTGGTAAAGCTCCTGCTCCCAGATAACCTGCTGCAGATCTGGAGGAAAGCCCTTGACTTCTTGAGACAGTGTCAAATTTTGACTGGTCTGGGTAAAACCAGGATTTTGGCTCCTGATGGGTTGCCGCCTCTCACTTTTGATCAGCTTGTGCCACTCTGCACTGCCTTCTGCCGAACAAGGAGAAACACTGCAAAACCCCCTTCACATGTTTTTGACTGCCACCCAACTGACTTCTTGTGTAACCATTGTTTTAATCATTTTGCGTTAGAATTCTAATCTGAAAATGTTTTTCTACCTATAGAAATACTTCTGATAATGGCCTATTGCCATTTTTTCATACTCTCATCTCAAAATTATACTTGTAAAAACCAGTATTGAATAGTCGCTGTGGAATCTGTTATCACACGAGAAAACAGATACACTATGTGACTTACCTGGCTTATTAAACAGCAACCATAACAAACAGTGAATATATAATATCCAAAGGTGTAGCTGAAGCCCAGATATTAGGTCACCCAGTGGGTGACCTAATAGCTTGTCTTTTGCCTGCATGAAGATGTTTGCAAATAGTTCATTAAACAGAAACATTCAAAATTCAGACTTTGTCAGATCCTGTCAGCCCTACAAACACAAGACATCTAAGTACGGTTGAGGATCTGGGTCTGAACAATTTTCCCAAGGTCATACACGAAGTCTGTAGCAATATGAGGAATTAAACCCATGCTGTCCACATTCAAGACAAACACCATAACAACCAAACTACCCTCCCTTTGTAAAAGGAATGTACAACAGGAGTCCCTATTTCCAGATAGTACAGGGTGTCACCCTTCAATACATGAGAATATTTACACTTGGGAAAAAAGGAATCAACAGTTCTTTTGTTTTAACCTTTATTTTGATCTTGAAGCTTCAATCCAACATTCTCAGTCTCCAAAATGAAAACAGTAAATTGACATGTCATATAGCTTACAAAATGAGGAGTGTTATCAAAGGCAGGCTGTGTAACTAGACCTCGTTTGGTACACAAGTACAATTCATATTGTTCCCACCTATTACCAGAGCTTGAATACGTAAAATATGAACCATTCCACAATCTGCATGCTCATTTATATTACCTTTATGTGAAACTTAGGAAATAAAAAATGTTCCATTTCCCCTTCAAGTGCAGTACTCTGTGTTACACAATCCTGCTAGTTATCTTGGTGAGACAAGGCTTTGCCACATGCTATGCAAAGGAAAAGTGGACATTTATTCTTTGGGTGCTAAGAGTTTAAAAGTGAGACAGAAACTTCCAGAAAGAAAAGTGATTACATTTTCTGACATTTATGATGCTCCTTGGTCCCCAGTTTCATGTGAGTTAAAGGGTTTTAGGGTTTTGGGGTTGGTGTATGTATAACATTTTCTAGTTGACACAGGAAAGACTGTGGTTCTAAACAAAACACAAGCATAAAGTAGAAGCATTTTGCAGAGTTTCAATCCAAAGTAAGGTATAAAGTAGTGGCATCAGCTGAGTTTTGCTGCAAGTTTCCCAAACTCCAGGTTCAAAGACAAACTTGAGGATAATCTCAGGTGAAAGACAGCAGGGCTTTTGGCATTAAATTCTTGCAGAGCAAAGCAATTAAGGCTTAGTTTTAAAATGGCGTTGGAAGGATCGCCGTTTAACTGTTTGCAGCCTCTGCTGTGTGACTCCAGTTGAAATAAAACCAAGTCCTTATTCCTGACTTGCATTTAATTGTCTTTCATCTCCTCTAATCCCTTCTTCTTCGTTGTCTCCCAAATAGCTTCTTTATTCTCATCCTGCTTGACTGCACTATTATTTTCCCCACCTCTTGGAGGCTCCTATGGGACTCCCTTCCACGACTGCTCCACTTCCCAGCACTTTCTCCGCTGCAGGCAACCCCTCATCATTTCAGACACATCTCCCTTTACTTGCAGGACTTCTGCTCAGTTCAGTCTTTCTTCCTTCCTCTTTTTTCCTTTCCCTCATTCCTGCTCCTCAGCTCATCTGATTCCATTTTCCTTGGCCCAATTCAATTTCTGGCAATTGCTAGCTCTGCTTCTCTGCCTGTTCTTACTCTTGGAGTCTCTCCTAACATCTAGTCCTAGTCTTGGGCTGGAGTGTATTATATTTCTTTGTATGGACAGCCATGACAGAGCTCCCTTCCGGTGCAGAAGCCTAGCAAACATAAGACTGTTACCATGAACAGAGTTTCAGCCTTCTCTCTTCAGGATGAAAACATTAATTATTTCACTCTTTTCTTGTGACTCATGTATTCTCTCAGTGTTCTTAAAATAAAATACTGCAAACTGAGTACCATACTACCACTGGGACCTTACCAGTACCAGGCAGAGAAAAATTTATAATCTCCTTTATCAAGTACCACCTTCTTTTCATTCAAGGTCTTCCTTTGACTGCTCTTTCTCAAAGCCTTTCTGTCCCATAGATAAGTTTAAGCCCAGTTCTGCCAAAGATCAGAACTTTTGGTGTTTTCACATCATTCTGGTTTTAAATACCTATTTTACCAAGAAAGGCAGGTGTATTTCCAGTCTCAAAAGAAGAGCACACTAAATACAATTAATTATTTACTGTTCTATCCCAACAAACTAATGTTTTTTTGGTCTTTTGATAAAAATCCACCTAAGAATTTAAAGTGAACTAGTATCTTTGGTGGATATAACCACACCCTGAAAAAATAACACTGATTCTTTTATTTTATGAAAATATTTTTTCAAAATGTCCACTCTGTTTATTGCAGTGGAAAACAGAATTGTTCTATTCTGATTTTAAGACATATGCATTTAAAAAATACTTTTTTAAAAAAAAGGAAAAAAGAAAATAAGAGCTTTTGGAATTACTTTTAAAATCTGTGCAAAAGCTATTTTTGCAAAAGTAATTTTCACCTAATAGACAATGTCCATACGTTTTCACAGCTGGTCAGGACTTTAGGGAAGAGATTTCTTGCTTTTGTTGAAAGTAAAAAGGCCATGAACAGTTATTTGCAGGAAAATCACTAATCCTCTAAAACAAAAAACAGCACTAAATTAAATTTTGCTCTTTAAATGATATTGACAATTTTGCAAGTGAGATCAATTTTTAAAGTTGGCACCAAAAGGGATCCCACTTGTTTCCCTGGTTTACTGAAAACAGCTTTACGTATTCTTGCTTACAACAGTGAAATCAGCAATTTAATTTGATCAAAAAATGCCCCAACTTCAGTAGACTTTCTGTAGTATTCAGATAATAATTTATTCTGAATAGTGGTCTGTCCGACACTTGATGCAATGAGGAGTGAGAATGTGCTGGGAAGCCTCTCTGAACCACTTCAAGCAGCCTTTTAAGAAGCTATCCAGCAAGGAAGATTAAACATTAGCTGATTACCGACAAGTAATTAACAATGTCAACGAAACACAGAAACTGAATTAATAATAATTATATCATCAACACACTGATCATCTTGTAGAGAATCCCAGGGAAGAGGAGAGGTTAATTACTCACTGCTAGCAGAACAGCAGGAAGCCGACCGCAACCATGCCTCTGCATGGTGTTAACTGCCAGGCAGATAATTAATTAACATCATAATTGTAATGCAGGCAGCATGAAAATATTGAAATATTACTTCATTTCCATTCTATTACCTATCCAGCACATTCTATAACTTAGAGGCTGGAACTACAAAGATTCGTTGTGACCAGTCTCCTGGGTCACATGGCTTTGACTTTATTTTCTGTCAGAGGTCTATAACAAATGACTGAGGGGTTTGGGCAGAGGACAAAGAGCCAGGAGGGATTCAGTTCCGAATCAGACTTCTCCTGTCATGACAGAAGTTGCTCAGCATGATTAAAGAAGAGTTAGACTTGTGGGTGTGAGTATGGCTAATGAGAGTTAGACCATCAACAATGTCCAAAATAAAGAAAATGAACAAAAGATCTGGAAAAGCTACTAAGTCACATACACTATCCAAGTCCCAAGCTGGAATTCAGGGAGAAGTTGTATGGAGGACACCCATCATACAGGCCTTGCACTCCCATGCTGAATGTCATGACCTTCAGTGCTTCTGAAGGTCCTTCTGCAGATCCTTTTGTTTGGGTGCCCTTTGTAAGAGATGCTCTTGTTTCATCGCATGTTTTTTGGCTTGAAACAGGAATGCCTACAAGTCCCTATTGTATGTCCTACAGGATGGCATACCGCATAAATGGAAACATTGTGTACAATTCTTGTCAATCTTATCCAGGACAGAAAAATTCAAATATCCTTCCTGCCAGATTGATCAAAGGACAGAAAAAGAAATTAAAGGCTTTTGTTGTATGCAGGGCAGTAGTGAAAAACAGAGATGATGTTCATTCACTCCTTGGACATTAGAAGAAAACCCCCATGCATCAGAAAGCTGCTCTAAGTCTCATGGTACAAACTGAGCTAATGAAACCAACCACTTGGAGCTCAAGACACTGATTATATGACATTGGGGGGAGGGAGCAAGATTTGATTTAGTAAATTAAGAAGTCTCCTAGTCCTCTCCGTTCTGTTGAACAGACAGAAACACTTCTACATGGGTACCTTCACCAGTGAAAAAACATTACAGCACTTTGTGTCCAAAAATATGTCCTATAACCATGACCTTCTGAGACTTCACCGTGATGAAAATAGGCCATCTCTACAGCCATAAAAAAAACCTCCTTTAAATGTGAGGGGAGAGAGAGGTGTAGACAATTCATTTACTAAAGCTGATCTAATTTTCCATTGCTACATTCAAAAAAGCCAAAACCAGAAAAGCATGCTGGGAAAATGATGACTCTGCAAAACGGCCAGGGAGAATTAGAACTGAAAGCCACCATTACCACTAAGTGAGGAAAAAGGGTTGGTACCAGAGTACATTTAGCTGAATAGTGCACAAGTGATCCGGCTAATGTTTCTTTGAAACTGTGTGTCACAACTGATCTTCTTGAAGGTAAACAGCAACGTAAGACAAAATGTGCAAAGGCAGACTTCCTTGATCAAGAGATATTGATATTAGATAATCTGTAAATTTAAATTCCCCTTTTTAAATATCTGAGGGCTTGAAACAGAATAGTTTTGAAAGAGGCACATTTGATCTAAAATAAAAAAAGCTTACCAGGGTCAGACCCAGTTAGTCTCTCGCAGAGAGTGCCCTGAAAGAGTTATGGTCATCTATACCATGGACAAAATTCTTTCTCACCCAAATTCACTGCATGTCGAGAATATGCAGAGCATCCCACGTTTGTGCAGTTGGCTGTTTGCAGAAGCAACTGTGCAATAGCAATCTGGCAGAAGAATAGCCTGGTGGTTATGCCTAGGATGGTGGACAGATCATGAATTAATTCCTAGGTTTTATATGCCTTTCTGTATATGGCCTACCTGCAATATATACAAGACTGGCACACCATTTAATTAGCTACTTGTATAGCTCTACTTACACCTGCAGAGCAGTAAAAGTTATACCTGGAGATACGCGAGTTCATTAAGAGTTTGAAAGATGTTTCAAGAGGGAACAAGTATTATAGTAGAGAGATTTCCATAGCACTTCTTGGAAAGAGGACAACTACTCTTGCATTCTAGCCAATATTCCCCTCTCTTCTTAACAGAGGATCTGACACCCAGAGCCTGTTTGTGACCTCTCCCCTCTCATATGAATGCTTGCGCTGTCACTACACTATCAATCTTTAACTCATAACCTTGACAAGCACTCTGGGAATGACAGGAGCTGCATAACACCAAGTCCTTTTCCATTCTGCCTGGGGTCAGGCCTTATTTTTCAGTATGTAGCTAATGAACTTCTCACTGAAGGCCGTACTTGGGCTATCAAGTGGGTATATTGAACATCTACCAGCAACATCAGGTTCTTATTTGCACTGTAATGTCAAGAGTAATCCTACTATGTTCTTTAGACTTTCTCCAGTGCTAGTGCAGAGAGCATTAGAAGAACTGGGTCCTTTATTGCCAGCTGTGACTGCTGCTACCATCACACACGGACATATCTTCATGAGTACAAATAGGACTTATTTTCCCCTGCAGCCTGTAAAATTCAGAACACACCAAGTAAGGGTGTAAGTAAGTGCAAAATGCAGAGCATCTTTCAGTTCCTGGATCATTGCTTGAATTGCACTCATAATTAATGAAGATGATTTTTACTGTGACAAAATGATGACAAATAAATACAACATCAAAGGACCCTAGTCAGGGTTTGAGACTCCTTATTCTACAACCTAGAGAAAGTAATTCAGCATTGGAAACAAAGGATAGACCACTTTTTATGACTAAACGTAGCCAATACATGGAAGGATTTGCAGCCCTGAGTGAAATACCTTATACTGATGCAAGAACAAATAATATTGTTCATCTTTCAACATTTTGCAAACGTCAAAGTCAAACCAGCCTTCTGGTGACTGAGTCAACGATAATTCAAACTGTACAAATGGTAAAGATAGTTAACAGCTCACCTCTACAAGAATATATAGTGCTATTAGAAAAACTATTTAAGTATATTCACATATTAGAGTCCTTCCTGGCAGTTTGTATCAGCAAGGTATGCTGGGAACATCCATAAACATCTCGCTGCCCCAGTGCCACTGCCTTTGGTGTGGTGTCCAGCTCCCACATGTCTTCCTGTTTCCTCCCATGATAAAAGATCCATGTGAGTTTGTGTGGAAGAATTTCTTAAAAATATAATAGTTCCATAACATATTCCTTTCCATACCTTTTTTAACCTTTCCACCCTCTTTCCATTAGAAACACAAGACCAGCAGAAACCTTGTGTTTATTTTAGAGATAAAAGATATTATTCTTTCACACATCTGTAAATGTCGCCTTCTGAATCTTTTGCATTTCCGTATGTAGAACTTTATTATGCAATAACATATAATGTAAATATAAAACCAGAAAATGGGAGATGCCAGACACTTTAGGCCGCACCATTGACACACACAGATGTATTCAAAGCAGCTCTCCCTCTTGATTCATTTAAATGGGCACGATGCTGCTGTAATGAATACTTGTATCTCAAATGATGGAGAGAGGATACATTCATATGTACCTCATCCTACAAAGCTGAAGAAGACATGCTTGAAGTGTGGTGAGTTTTTAGGAGTTGCTGTCTGGGTACTGTAGTCAATAATTCTTTTAAACACTACTGCTGGTTGTCTAAGGAGTTGTACGAAGTTTTAGTGTGTGTTTTAAATCTGTTGTTCCTCTGTCCTTTTGTCTTTCACACATTAACTTCTTCACAGAGTGTAAGTTTGATAGTCCTGAGGTCTTCCCTTGCCATCTTTTTTTTCCTTACACGCCCTGTATTTTATACATGCAAAATGTGGAGTTTTTTAATATAGAGCTGAACAAACATGAGTAAAAATGCCAGTGTAAGTCAGGTATTCTAAATAAAAAGCAACAGTGTGCTATTCCCAGAAAGGAAGCACATCATAGCATGATGAGTTGATCTTTAATGATACGATTGCATATTGAACATTTTAAGTAACTTCACCCAATTACATCAAAAAAACACTGGTTACTGCATTAAAGGTTTTGTTAATCTCAATAAAGAAAAGATGGTCTGAAATGCAGCCACTAGATAATTAAAATTAGAATGCTATAGATGGCTACTAGATTGCTCATTTTATATAACGAATTGAAAGCCTAATAGGAAAACTCATAATACCAGCCCTCTTAACGTTAACAATTACCATGATTAACAATGATACTCACAACTCATTTTTCATTAAGGACTATGGGCAGAGATAAGCTTGTTTATATAGACTAGCTTTTGAACCGATGAGCTATTTATCACTTAGAAAGCCATGAAAGGACAGAACAGCACCCAGCAATTAAAACTTGCAAAGTGACCTTGTGACAGTGAAAGACCCACCCTCCTCTGAAGCAACAGTAAGGCAATTGTTTTTAAATCAGTTAGAAATGGAAAGATAATTTGTTGCTTTGTTAAATCATATATCTTGGCTTCAGAGTAACTGGGGTATATTGCTACACACAGAAGGGCTCTCATACAAATGCAGGTTTTCCAGTGTACGCCACAAATTGGAGAAGTGAAGTTTTAAGAGATAGTAGGTCAAAAGATCAACATGCAAAGGATCAATAATGCTTTATATTAAAACAGCAAATAAAGAAACAAGGTGTTTTTTCATAGACAAAGATCACAGCATATGCCATGTATGTGCCTCAACTTGATATCCCAATCAATCCTCATTTTCCTGTTCTTATTTTGGGTTCCCTGTCTCTGCTGTAGCCTCTCATTTCCCCTCACAGACTAAGCTTTTGAGAGGAAGAAAGTCTCTTTTTCACCTGTTACCAAAAAATAACACAGCTGGGTCCTGCTCCCAAGGTCTTGAGACTTTTCCTAGGTTCAGTTGAAGTGCTGTGGAGTCAAAATAATGCATGTATTAAAAGAACAGGAAAACAGCACTGAAGTAAAAGGAGCATGTCTCTCCAAAGGTGGAAAAAATAAGTCAAACGTCTAAACTGTTCAATTCAGGTATCTGAAACTTGTCAGGTATTGTTTAAAGATTAGTCATTTCAGTTGTGATATTAGATGTGCTCAGAAAGAATGCAGTATAATACTAAAAGAGACTAAATAGTATTACAAAATGATTACAAGATATCCTTGATGGCAATGGTTAAAATAGCCATTGAGAAGGGAAATAAACACTTAAGAACAGTATGTATCCACTCTAGTCTCACCACTACAGCCGTAAGGAAATAAAAGGAAAAGAAAAATTAGAAGAAGCTTTGCAAAATGACTGGTTTGAAAGATATTATATTTATATGCTCAGCCAGCCTTTAATTCACATTCAGGAGCTAGCCAGGATTTTTATTAATCAAATTAATTTACTATTCAATTAAAAAGCAAAAATGAATGTGAAAGCTCTATCATACCAGCTACATCAGAAACATACACCCCCATGTATGCATTTACACTCAATTTAAAAAACAATGAACTATCTGTCCATATGTAACATATGTCTCAAGAAATTTTCTTTATTTTACTTTGGAAAGAAATTAGATGTAAGGCATTTGCTTAGTGGAAGAATGAAGGGGAATCAGACTGCAATCATCAAAAGCAAAGATAATAGGTTGTGCTTTTTTCATGCTTCTCCATTCTTCCAGTATTAATTGATTCAGGGTGATTTGCGCTTCTGAGCAGTGAGCACAAGCTAACTAAACATAATTAACATACACCACCACTATTTCCCCGTGGCTCCTTCCACTGCTATGCTTTTTTCAGCAGCTGATGATAATACCTACAACTGATTTATAATGCATAACTCCTTCCATCCCAGAACACCTTGCAAATTCTGGATAAGTTTCTGAGATGGTTACCACAGGCTGGTAGGAAAGGAAAGCACATGGCATGTGTTTGTGGAGCCAAGGCTACCCTGAGGGTGTTGGCAGACCTATCATAAGTCATATCCTGATGCCTGGACATCAGCTAGAATCTCTTCACACTGCCTGCTGCAGCTACTGTTTCTCCAAACCATGATTTCCCAGTAATCAGTGCAACACCATATTGTGCTGATGGGACAGACTCATGAGACTACCCTTTCCAACACTGCTTGTCTTACCATGGGCAGAAGGCCTCCCTGCTTTGCTGAGAGCTTCTGAGCAGAAATTGTAATGTTTGACGCCTGTTACGATCCCAGCTTACTGCAGTGTATGTATATAAACCTGAACATTGTTTTCTGTAAGGAAGATAATGGTTAATCTTCTAAACAGTGCTGTCCTTCATTGTCAGTAGATAATGCATGGTCCAGCACTGTATACTTCACACAAAACCCAGCCCAGCACTTGTGAGGACATAGTATATTTGTACGTGTGGAGCTTCACACAAAACCAAGGATTTCACTTCTTCAGCTTGTCTGGCCTCCTGCCAGTCCTCCTGCTTTTACTAACAGAAGAGGGACAGGGAATCATTCAGGTCGTGGGGTCTGAAACAAAAAATGAGTGTATAATAATCCTGGTCTTTCTCTAATACAACTGCTGGTCCAATTAAAACCATGGCCTTTTAGGTCAAGCCTATTGATTATAACTTCTTACATGTCCAGAGTTGTGGTGCCCCATAGGTGCACTCGCAGGGTAGGTGAGTGTCAATCCATGACTTATGCCATTTGCTTTTGCAGTGAAGATGTCAGAAAAGATGACATATTCCCTCCTTTCAGGGATCTTGAGGAAGTTCCCAGAAAACTCCAATATCAACAAATGCAAAGGCATTCACAGACTAAGGGCTGGCTACTTGAATGCATGCTTGCAAAAGAGACAAGGTGGATGAAGGTCTCAGACCTGGTGAACGGCTTGAAGTTTGGCATGCTCCAGGACCACATTAGAAAATTAGACTCAATTCTCAGTGGAAAGCACCTTTTGCATAACTATCTCTTCCAATAACAATTAATTTTCAAAGCCTATGTGGGTGAAACCTGCCATCCCAGTTCCAGGGCTGCAAGTCAAAACTAACCCCAGTAAAGAAACTCACACCTGGAGAACCTGACAGCAAAATCTGACTGAGCAGATTTCTCCGGTTGATAATGTCAGAGGAGGAGGAAATGGAGAATTGTTTGGCTGGAGTTTGTTTCTTTGATAGAAGCTTGCAAGCCTGGTTTGGTAAATCAGAGGTTAGATGGGAATTTAATCATGATTGACACATAAATGGCAGTCTCTTTAACGGAAAGTGATACATCATCTGCACTCATATATCATGTCATACCAACAATACCAGATCCACTTTAGATATGTATCTAGCTAAATAACATTGGAAAATATTATTTATATCCAGTTTCCTCAAAAGTGAGTTTTTAAAAGAGCCTTTTGGTGACACATGTCTACATCCCACTGATTAAAAAGTTCATGCAGCTTTTAGGACCCAGATAACAGAATAACTTTGCTTGGAAAGGGACTTTTGGAGGTCACTTGGTCCAACTTCCTGCTCAAAGCAGGGCTGGCTTTGAAGTTTGAGTGGGTTGTTCCGTGCCCTGTCCAGGGAAGTTTTGCATATCTCCAAGGACAAATACTCTACAGCTTTTCTGAGCAACCTGTTCTAGTTTTTGAACACCATCACTGTAAACCTTATATCTAATTGAAATTTTCTTTGCTACCGCTTGTATCTGTTGCCTTTCATCCTTTCTCTGCACATCTCTGAGGAGAATCTGGCTCTGTCTCCTCTACAACCCTCATTAGGCAGCTAAAATCAGCAATAATATCCCCACTCAGCCCTCTCTTCTCCCATCTGAACAAATCCAGCTTTCTCACCCTATCCTTGCATGGCACACGCTTTGGCACATGCTTCAGAAGATCCATGAGATTGTTGAGTGTGTTCCACTGTTACAGGAGCCCACACATCTCAGGACTCAACCCAGGGACTGCACAACACGAGTAAAACACATGTGAATGTAGAGATTCAGCTGTCCAGTCTCTGCTCCGAGTACTGTTTATGAATATTAACCTAAACAATCTTGAGATAATATGCCCAAACTGTTCATCTGGTAAGATCCAAAATACCCTAGCCTTCATCCCAAGTCTCTCACCCTGGAGCAAATGCCCTGACCACTAAGCCACTACACAAAAACAGGGGATTTGGTACCTGCGCCAGTTCTGTGTAAGATTTTTTAAAGTGTGTTCCCTCTGCTCCCTTTCTTGGGAAAAAATTGAAGTTTTAGGACAAGGTCGATTCCACACTAGGCCTTCTTTAGCAAAGGAGGGAGAAGGACCTAAACGGTGATGTGGGCAAGATTAACACTCACCTTCAATCTCCGTGCATCCTACCATTGAACGTAGGCTGCATGTTCTCTGGCACGGATCCATTTTGATGATGATCACTCTCCATACATGTTTTACAACATTTGCAGAGGCTTTAGCTCAGTCACCAGGGTCTATTACAATAGCAAGGTATGGAAACAGTCCTTTCTGTGTCTCACGCTTTACAGGACTTACCCCAGGTTGCCCACGTAGACAGTAGCAGGAGAAAGAGCTGAACCATTTTCCCCCAGTTCCAGCACAGCCCAGTACCCACAAGACACCAACAGAAAGATCAGAGAGGCAAATCAAGGACATACAACCAGGCAGGCACCTGTTGAAATATTTAAGCCCAAAGAAATATCCTTTTCTCATTTCTGCAGTTATTTTCCTGAGACAGCTTGTTATGAAATGTGAAAAGACAACTAAAAGCAGTTGAGTTTACATTCTTTGTTAAGGAAATGAGAAGTGAAAGTAGGCAAAGAAAAGTATAAATGGAGGGAACACCCATAAAAACAACCAGTATGATCTGGAAACTGTGCATATGCACAGACATTTGCATATGCAGTACATATGCATATACATTTGGGTGATATCTTATAGATAGGAAGCTGAGACAATGCATATAAAGATACGATGTACTTTAAGCTTCCATACCTAACACTTCTCAGGTTCATTTTCCTAGATCTCCTTATTTGTGATTTATTTCTGGAGACTAAATTAAGTTTTTAAGTAAACAGTTGCAGTGTAACAAGCTAATCTGGGAACTATGTAACACATTTCTCACTCTTACAGATAGGGAAAATATTCAATTAGTATTCTGTCCATGATAATTTTTAATTTAAAGCCTTTAACCAAAGTACAATGGACTTTTGACATATAAATATTAAAAATTAAATTTCCTGAGTTCATTATCTGATAATTAGAACTAAATAACATCTTAACTGAGAGACAAACCCCACGCAAAGCAAGTCAGTTCCATTTAAGATTCCATTAGAAAAGTGTTTGAGCTAGTATGTAATGGACCATAAAATTTAATTTGGAAATGATATTACCAAAAATGATGGAATGATACCAGTCACAAAAGGACATGTAGGCAGCCCTCATCTTTTCATTTGGCATGATGTTCTTCTATTGATTGTGTAGAATTAGAAAGGAATTACTTAATATTGCACAGAATAACATATGTAGGGGTTTTTTTTTTTTCCTTTTCTCCAGTGCCTCAGTATTTAAAAGTCAGAATTGACCAGTGTAGCTCCATGTAATTACAAAGATTTCCTTATCTTAGCCTATTTGCTGAAGTCATCCTAAAGAAAGGGTCCCCTAATCCATTGGCTGTCTCATATCTCATTTACATTGGTGGTAATCCCCATCCTATCTCAGCATTTAGGTAATGACTTTGGGATTAAATTGCACCTCTTGCAATTCTTTACTTTCAAATCTCTACAACATATCAGCGGGGTCTGGCTGAATAGGGCTGTCAGAGGACTGGTAATGCAGCCGGGTAGGTAAGGCCTCCAACTTTAAAGCGAAATTAACTTTCTTCGTAATAGGGTTTTAAGAAAAGAAAACCTTGCCTCCATGTTGCAAAGTATTTTAGGTTGTTATAAAAAGATGCCAGGATTAAGTTATATTAAGCTTTCTAAACCAGTCTATTTAGCTGCTTTTGCTGCATTTATAGCTAAGGTGGTTTTAGTAAGTCATTTTCAGATAGTTATCAGTCTAAAAGACCTGCAAATGTCAGGTATATCTTAAATTTTGCCTTATAAAAGACTCTGAAGAGTATTGCTCTGAACCACTAGGATCACATTATTAAATTTCATTTAAACTTCACACTCGATGAGCAAAAATCTGCTGCTTGTTCTGGCTTCATATTGAAAATTTTAAAAAAATAATTGTAAAACTAACAATTTAGGACCAACTTAAACCAGACGCCTAAGTAAGTTTCTAAATGTAAGCATAGGAATAATTTTATGGAAGTCAAGACACAGCAAAATGTATTCAAAATTAGGTATGGATTTAAATGTCTTCCTAAATTTGGCCTTCAATAAGAAGTTGGTCATGATGGAGCCATCTTTTTTATCTGTTGCAAAAAAACCCAGTTTTCTAAAATACATGTGTGTATCGGTAAGCGACAACTAAATTACATATATTGTTATGGCTATGTTGTGAATATGACTACAGATAATGTCATATACAGATGTTGTAGCATAAAGCTCCTTTATAGAAACATAATTTTATTTGCTGAACTTAAGATTTCTAAGTCCTTAAGCTCCTTTGCTTTTCAAATATTTCTTTACTCACATGTCATCTTTAAAACTTCAACTATTTCCAAGATTGGGAAAATACCTTGTTTTGACATATTAAGAGTATCTTTTCACCTAGTTCAACCAAGGTGCAATAACGCACCACATATCAAATGACAGACTTGACGTTTAGCAGATGGATCATGATACAATAGAGGATATGCCTGTTGCCATCACTCTGAAAAGCAGTCCAAGGCAGCCAAATATAAATCACCTGAGGAATCAGAATTAATACATCCTCCTTACCTTGGCAGCTGCGTCCTGCAAATAATCTATCTGCACTGAAATCAGGGCCAACAGATGTCTGCTCTGTCCTCTGCTGCTGAAGCCACCATCTAAAAGGACCATGCTGAGAAGCAGGTCACAGGAGGAGACACCTCGCCTGACCCCTGTGTTGGCCTTTTGTGCATACATCTTAGGAAATAAGCCTTTTACAATTTGTAAGTACTTTCTTCCTTTTTCCACAGGAGCCAAGCCTTCTTATACCATCCCACTAGATCACAAAGAATAGTGGAAGATTAGGCAGTTTTATGGAAAATAAATTGTTGAGGCTATTAAGCCCAAAGTTACTACCTCTGGCACAAGTCAGATCACCAGATGGTAACGGTATTTCCTAATGTGATAGAGCATTGTCATTGTCCTCTTTTATCAGGCACTGGTCACACCCAGACATGGGACATTAGCTAGTTGGGCTTTTGGTCTAACCCACTGTGGTCATACATATAACCATTGTCACCATCTTATTGTAAGTACAATAAATAAATGTCATAAACATTCAGGCTAAGAATGAACGTAAAATTAGCATGAGATCGTGACCACCTTGTTTCACATTTTGCTGCTATGGAGTCTAACAACCAGATGAGTTGTGCTTCTGACATCTACAGTTATTTTGGCTTGCAACTAGTAAAATCAGGACTGCTTGACCCACTTTCCAATAGGACTATGTCCAGAAGTTAGTAAGGGAGCTTCTCATGCTTGGTGTCAGGTGAAAATTGGTATTATACATACAACTGTATGTTCCTACAATCTTCAATCTTAGTGCTATTTCGGGTCTCCTCATCAAATGGGTGGAGAGAAAATACGAGCTGTTCTGTTTCCACCGTTGCACTGCCAGACACTGCCCATAATGCATGGGGTGCGAGTAATAGGATGCTAACGTTATACCTGCAACTCTGCCTAAAGACTTCAACCTCAAATGGTATTCAGCTCCAGCCCCAGTGCTAACAAGATGCTCCCAGTAAGACAAAAACAGTCTGTCAACAGCTACAGGAGGGAAAACTCAAGAGTCATACAGCTGTAAGAAAATGCAGCTCTCTAGGACATTATCCTCTTAGGAGATCACTTTGAATTTTCCCATTGGAAGTCAGAGATCTCAAGAGAAAAATTAACTTTGCTGACAATAACCTGGCTTTCTTATTCATCCTTCAGGGACACCTTTCAAGAAATTGTAGATCCGCCTGTGTGGAGGCGTGAGCTGCCTGCTCACCTGCCTCTGCTACCTTCACCTACCCTGGAGGTTCACTGCCACCAATCCAAGGGAAGAGGAGGAGTGTTAGACAAGGGCCAAGCATTGCGTTTGACAATTTGAGGAGGGAAAGTTTGCCAGAAATGCAAAAAAACCTTCCATACAGGGTCTCTTATTATTTAACCACTTAGAGGCAAAAATAGTTTTAGAAGGTGATAATGAATCCACTCCCAGAAATATTATTTCAAACCATCACTACAGTATACTTCTCTCCAAGTTGCCTAGGAATCACACAGACTTTTTCTGAGACTCCTTCTTTGAGTATGAAATCAAATTTTTGCCATACACACTACTCAGAGGCAGCATTAACAAACACTGAAGGTAATTACTAAGCAGTGATGTTCCATCAGGACGAAGAAGAAAGGTAAGAAAAGGAATTTAATAGGAAGCTTTAAATAAGTTCAATTATAAGTTATAGTTAAACTTATCTTTGTTTATACTCATGGGATTTTTACAACAAACTGTATTCCCTGTGTTAAGAAGCTTCCTAAATGTGTAACAGTCACCAACTTAATGCTGTAAATAAGGGCTGAGTAGCCCTCACCCCACAGTCTCTCCAACATAGCAACGTGGCATCTGAACTCCACACAGATATTGTAAGGAACTGCAGGATGGTGTAGGCTACGTAGAGGAGATCATGCCTTCCCCGTCTGCCCCCTGCAATGCCATAATTTTTCTGGAAAAGGAAGAGTCTTTGCTTTCCCATCCCCATTCAGATCAGTGCTATGTACGCCAGGAGAAGGTAGTGATTCACTTCCAAGGGAAGCTGCACAGTCCAGTGGTTACCTGGTAGGTCAGAAGTTGGGCAAGCTGCTGAGTGTAAAATTATCAGACCATCTATGATATGTGAGATCATTAATGCTGAATTAACTTTATGCTTCCAGAACCTCAAAGATATCTGAAAATCAAACTCTTGTATTGAGAGCTAAAATTTTTGAGGTTTTGACGTTTAGATGCTTTTGAAGAAAACATCCTTTACCTGGCACAAAGATCACCTTCCCACTGTGAAATAAAGACAGTGTAAAGCTTACCTTACCAGCTGTATTAAACCCAAGTTGTCATACAAGAATGGTGAACATTTGGAAGTGCAATTGGATGTGCAATTTATTTTTTTTTTCAAATAATATCAGAATACACGTTCTTCAAAGGCACAGCTAAGGCAATGCACAAAGACAACTATCATTTCTGCTACAAACCCTATAGATAACAGGAAATATTAAGCACATAATGGCTGAAGTGTGCTATGCTATGAGTGTTTAGCCCATTTCACTTCTCCTTGCAGTTTTTTTCATACACTTGGCTCTGTGGTTCAGCTCCGTTGTATCCAATGATGAGTGATAATTGGAAGCCCTCCTCCTGCCATTCTCCAGAATGATACGGAAATTAATTCTTGTACACTGTGCATTGCATACACCAAGGGAAGTTGACCCTATCAATTTACATACACTATAGGGGCCTGCTATCACACTGCAGCCAGCAAACAGCTTCTCTTATCTAGGAAAGACCCTCATTTGTTATTTCTTGCTGAATACACCCACTCCTATTATTTCTGTAATTCTTTGCAATAATAGACCTTACCCTAATGAAACCCGCATTATGAGAAGGTTATAGTCCTGACCCAAAGACGATTAGCTCTGTGCTCTGTTATTGCTACATATGTAATTGTATAATTGATTTTAAAATTTACTTTTGTGTCCCAAAACCATAAAGTGAGCAGCCCATTAAGGGGGAGAAACATAATTAATATATCTATTGAAGTGGGGCAGGATATTATTGCAATTTTAAGATTATGTGCATAAGTGTACACATAAAACCAAGAAAGAAATACAAAAGTTGAGATTCCCATCATACTTCATTTTAGGTAACATGTGAAGGACGTACGTTTTTAGTACAAAACAAACAGCTCAGACACAGGTTTATAAGATGTACCTGGTAGGCAGGGGTCCAATTTTATACACAATTCTGTGAAACCAAGTGGGTAGAGTATCCCGCAGGCCTGAGTCTTTGTTGGTCTATGCTAATGAAGCTATGAAAATTTTTTTCCCACATAATTTACTTCTATATGTATGCTTCACTATGCATCTAAGACAATGTGAATGTTGTTCCTCTTGGTCAGTACATATATGTTAGATAATGGACAATTTGTGTTTCAATAATTAAATCTAAATGAATAAAAATATACACAATTAGCACCTTATGGTTTTTTTAACTCAAAAGTAGTTTGTCCTCATTTACACCTAGTCCTGACTGTCTAATCAACTGACAGCTTCCCATCATATAAAGGAAGCTGAGGCACTCAGATCCCTGCATTGTTTTAGGTATTAAGATGGGGGAAAATTCTCTCTTTAGACTAAGCATTGCACTGCACTAAAGACTCTGCACGTGTGCATGTGTAAGCTCACCATGAAAGGTGGGCTTTCACCATGCAACAGTCCTACCATCACTTGCACAGTAGTAATCTAGACTAGACTGGGACCTTCTCAAGCCAGGACAGATTTTGCACTAAAAGCTTGCACAGCAACAGAAAAGAGGGACCTGGCAGCAGGGAAGTCAGAGAGAGAAAAGATCAGCAAAACCTACCATAGCTCACTTCAAGGTAATTTCCCAGCGAGCTACACCAGGGAAATCCTGCAAACTACGACATAGCGCTCAAGGATGACTTGAGGGATTGGATGGGTGGCAGCTGTCCGAGGTACATTTCTTCTGAATTTGCTTGGTACCACAAATGTCACTTCTGACGGTGGCCTCCATCAGAGGTTGCTGCATTCATTCTGTAGCAGATGCCTAGCGCCTGAGATGCTGCAGCAGATCAACCAGGGCCCTCAGCAGCAAGAGTTCACTTTCTGTAGCCGAAACACAGGCATATAGTGTTATTTCACAAGTCCCACATGCCCTCCAGATGCTTCTCTGGATGGCAGCAGGTGTCTCATGGGTCATAGCTGGCAGCCACTTGTGGCTTCCCTGAGGATGCCTGAACTAGCACCAATATTTGGGGGGAACTGTGTCGTGTCCCAGGAGACTTGCTGACAAGAGCAGTTAGCTTCTGTCAAGGAGGTTCTTGACTCTGAGAGTGACATTTATCTCATCATAGGTGGGAGTCAACTGCAGACGCTGCAGAGTCTGCTCTGGAGCCCAAGACCTTCCGAAGAAAGCTCTACATCCTACGCCTACAAAGGAAAACTCCTAAATCAATGGGGTTGTTGTCAGTAACTTCTCTCTAACTCAGTTCTGGTTTACATATATTATACTCCGGAGTCGGGGCTTCTCCCCATCTTTGTACAAGTTAGTATTCCCACTCAGAATTACTCATTATCAGAGAACCATTTTACACAGACATGCCTCTATTGAATTGGATTTGTGAGATAAGTTAAGGAAAAGGCAGTTGTGTAATTTGCACACAAAGTGGTTGGAATTGATCTAAAACAAACCTTTAACTTTCAAACTGGTTTAAATGGGGAAAGGACCATTGGATAATTACATCATTTAACACATTGATTGTCTAAAAGTCAATTCTAATGATTTCAGAAATAGAAGGCATTGTACTTTCCTCATTTTTAAGGAAAGATTTTTGCTCAGTGCAGAGGAGTAAATGGTGAATTTTTTTAAAAGAGACAATATAGAAGAGCTGAAGAAAACAAAAGTTTCATTATGCCAAACAAGGCTTATTTCACAAAAGCTAAAAAAAAAAATAAAAATCAATGGGACACAATTAAACTGGGTGCATCTCCCCTTACAGTACAACAAAGTAAAAGCAACTTGAATGACCTGTGTGTATTCAGAATACATAATTAAAGAGGTAGTTTGTATCATCAGTCTGACCACATCTACATTTACTTTAAAGTTTTGCATTCTGTTAGATTTGACCATTGTCACTTGATCATTAATTAAAAGGTGCAGCACTCAAAGCCCTAAGATAAAATTTAATCTTTTTCTAGTTACTTATACAGTACTGTATATCTTTATCAATAAGAATACAAAATATATGAATGTGTCACAAGGACATTGATAATCATATTTTGCATTTATGGAAGACTTCAGACCATTGGAGGGCAAACTCTTACTTGTATGCCTAGCTAAGTGGGATTCTTTGCCTACACAATGGAAAACCAAATTTTAGCCCTGGATCTCAAGACACTTAGAAAGCACTGTAATAAAAGTTGAATTCGTTTAACTGAAGGAAGGTTCTTAAATCAATTTAGTCACACCACTGCAAATCCACATGGACAATCTTAAATCAATTTGAACCTGGCTTATTTCAATTTGGCTTAATTCAGAAAGAAATCAATTTAAGCTGAAGCAATATATGCAAGGTTTACATTTATGTAAGAGTGTGCACAAAGGCATTTGCAATAGTTTAGGCAAATGAAGTTGGAAAGTAACTTCAGGTTCTGCCTGAAGCAGTTTAGAGCACTTCCCTAGTACAGAAACACTGGCAGCTCTGCACTTCCAATGTAGTTTTAAGGATACCAGAGAAATTTTTCTTCTTAGCTGTACCGTAATTTCATTCCCATTAACAAATAATTGTTAAACTTAAATTCAGGGAGTTTTGCATAATGGTTTCTGTTGGCTTGGTCTGCTCAGGCAGTGTACCTTGCACTCTGAGGGGCACAGCTATAAGCTTACATAAGTCTGCTTGATGGGTTTGGTCTTAAATAAACTTGTGTGACATGTAAAACTGAAAAGGTGTCAGCTTTTAGGTCTCCAGGAATTGTGCCAAAATTCTGGAGATTAAGCTGAAGACAAGTGACATCACAAGATGATGTAAAGTGGCTCCTTCTGAGGCAACAAGAGGTTCATACAAATGCTAATTCTAGAAGAAATACAGAACCTGTCAAGTCCATTTTAGAGGTACTACTGTATTTGGAGTTCAGAAATGCTGTATTTCTGTAACGTCTTCTGAGCGGTCTGATGTTTGAGTTTCCCTTAGCTGGGTCTCAGGTGAGTAAGTGGATACAGCCAGTTTTATACAAACAGGTAAATCAGCACCACAGATTTTTAAACTTGCAATAGTCACACAGTCTCCTTTATCTACCAAAGCACGGCTATGAGTTATTCCATTGAGGAATTCCACTGAGGACCAGATTCTCCCAGTCTTTCTTGAATTAAACAGCAACCTATTGCGAAAAGAGGAGCAATGACATCAGTGAAACCCATAGTATAAAGAGTGATTCTAAGAGTGAATAGAAACATAAGATCTTGGGTTGGTTTTCTGTCAGAATGGCAGATTTTTTGCAGCATAAATATGTGCCGGTTCATTAGGGGGAAAAATGATTCTCCATAACCTGTCCCCTCTGTGTAACTGTACAAGCAGTCAGCTATCACCACACGGGGATAAATTCCTGGAGGTAGTAGAAAGAGCTTCTTTGAACCAGGGAAGGTTTTGTCAGAGTATAGTTAGACATTCCTTTAGGTACTGGAAATTTTGAAAAATAAAATATTCACCATTTACTTTCAGAACTCGTGCCCCGCATGTTTAAATATTTCTTTTGAAAGGAACCAAGGTCCTGTCAAAAATCCACTTTTCTTGGTAGAAAATAAATTAAAACTGCCCATTTCTAATTTGGCAGTGAGATCTGACCTTGCTGAAACAATCAAAAAAAATTCAGATAAACAGAAAAAAGGAGATGCTCCTTCACGTCATAAGACGTTATCTCTCTTTTTTTCCCATCTTTTTATACTACATATACAACTCAGAGGGTTTGCATTGCTCTGATAGGGTAGGTCTTGCTGCTGTTGGCATAGAGATGAACTTCTTTCTTGCTCACATTGCCAATCCATTTGCTTCAGGCAAAAATAAGAAGACTGAGTTTTGCTTTGCTAAAATAATCTGCAGGGAAGACTCTGATGTGGCAGAGTAGAAAACAGGGAAGGTGCACCATATAGTAAGAATCCTAAAGATGTTATGGATCTCCTGCATAAAAAGTATATAAATCTTCTTTTTGTGATATTCTTTGCAATGGAAAACAGCATTACTGTCTCACATCCCTGAAAGAGCTTTCCTTTATTGTAGGTTCAGTGACATTTTGAAAGGAGCACATCAGTGGGAGCATCCTTATCCATGAAGTGGATGGAGGAGGGGAAATGACATACTCTGTACTCAGCAGTTGCTTGTAGCAAGGGTCAAGCACTTCACTCAAAGGCACCAACTATTCCCTACGCTTCAGAAAATATCACTCAAACTGTACAGAAAATATGATGGTGGAACATTTTTCCAGCTGGCATTCAGGATCTCAGATAAGGTTGTTGAGAAAAGCTTGGCAGAAATTTTCCTATTGTAATATGTAGAAGTTCTTGGCAAAAAACCCACCATGGTACCATAAACTTAAGACCTGCAAGACATCCCAACAGCAGGATTTTGGTACTGCTGCCCGTCATTTTTTCTGTGCAAAGCCTTTTCCAGGAACTGAGCAGCGGCAAATTTCAGTGTCTTAAGAACTCTGCAATTTCTAATAAGGTGCCCAGCATTGACCTTCAGCATTTTCTTACCTCAACCATCTGCAAACACCTGCCAGTTTGGCTTTGCTCTGCCAGCGCTGGCAATGTATCCACCTGCAGTTTACCCCATTTTATAAAACAGGTAGAAAACTTCTACCCACTTCCTCCCCCTCACTGATTTCCACCCCCACCTAGAGAACTCAGCAGCAATGTGTCAGGGAAGTTTGCACTTATGCTCCAGCTATACTCTCTCTATCAATACCAAAATGTCAGTAAGGAAACACGTTTGCAGAAGTGACAGCATTATCTGGGTACTAACAGATTCTGCCTCATGGTTATGGCCAATGATACAAGGAAAGAGCAGAGAAATGGGGGAAGCTGTAAGCAGTACAGGGCAAGTAGCAAAAGCTACAGAAAAGGTATTATCCCTTTTGTCCCAAATAACAAATGAAGACAGCAGAAATTCTACATTCTTCATCTTATCAACGTGGAAAAACACAGACAGCCACAGCTATTACACATAGTGTTGTGGGAAGGCAAGAAGACATATATTTGTTCTGAAATTCATCAGATAACTTCAGTAAATCGCATGTCAAAATATTTTTTAGAAGTGAGGGTTTTGGCAACTGTTTCTTTTGCTTATGTTAAGCTGAATGAAACAAAATATATTAAATAAACTCAGATGCTTAATCATGGAGACAAAACTGAGGAAGATTGTTCTGCTTAAAAAATACAGTTGCAACTTGCAAATGCATTCTTAGAAGTGATTTTATTACAAAGTGTCCTATCAAGAAATGTCATGAAAATTATGGTGAAGCATGCACATTACTCAGTGACCAAACGGTTATAGAGAGTTTGGAAAGCTAAGCAATTTAGCAAGAGCTGAATTGTCTTAACACCAAAAAGTTGTGATGAAACTGTTCTCCTATCATTGCTTGGCCATCAGTCACTTAGCAACTATGTGGTGGGAGGACACATACTGCTTCAGGCCATGAGAAAACCCAGACCCTTAACTTCGATAATTTAGCACACAATAACTGTGATAGCTTGATAGCCTCAAAGTATTTTCTTTCCCCATAGAGGAGTATGGATTACTATACCTGGCCTGCCATAGGTCAACAGGTCTCTGCTCTTTGGGTGCAGGGACCATTTCCATGGCTGTCCATGGGATACTGGTTTACAATCTTACCTCTTAGCAAAGAACAGTAAAACCAGCAGCAGGAAATATTTGGGAGAGAAAGAGAAGAAAAGGGAAAAGAGATATCTCTCATTCAAACCTGAGGGACAGTTTGGCCCACAATCTATTTGCATGAGAGGTCAACCCTTTCTTATTCTCTTTGGAGTCTGCAGTAAAGGGTCCATGCAATCCACTCAGCACCTGGCTGATCAGGTCCTAGTAACCAGATCCTGCAAAATGTGCTAAGCATCCATGATCTAAAATAGACTACCAGAAATTGTCTAAAGTTAGGCATCCGATATGGAGCTTCTGGGGGAACTATGGAACCTTGGAAAATCTGCAAAATCAGGAACCAGGGTAGGCAAAGTTCAAACCAACGAGGATGCACAAAAACCAACACAACAATCTGATGAGATAGAAAGAGGCAAAATTCAGAGGAAGAAAAAAGACAGATCAACAGGATGCTAAAAATTATGTTCAGAACAATTACATTCTACATTCACCTTACCATTAGACCCAAATCAAACCTCTTTGGACTACCAATCCACTCATTGGTCAAAGAAAACAACAAATGCAACTAATGAAAAGCAAGAAAAGCACAAGTTGTACAGGGCACAACTCACCATTCTTCAGCCTCAGCACTCTGCAGGCTACATGCCATGGCCTTGCAGCCTGTCTGTTAATCCTGCCGTCGCACAGATGCCATGACTGGGCAAACATCCCACCTACTGGCAACAGAAAAAATAAACACCACAAAGTTTCCCTCTAGTCTGAACTGGAATCTATTTTTCGTCCAAAAAATAATTTTGCTCTAAATGTAGGTTCCCTATAAGTGGAACATGTGTGCCTCATGTGACACCTTGAAACAAAATGGTATCGGCGTTTCACCTCAGAAGTGAAAGAGCTTCATTATAAGCCAAGTCTATCTATGCAGTCACTCAGACATCTATAAGACATCACCAGTACTCTAAGTACATGGAGGCAAACTCTATCATTTTTTTGTTGCGTAGACTAAAAGAAATCAAACTGCTGAAATGTATTACTACTATGAGGAAAATGTACATTAAGAGCAATCACTAACAGTTAACAAATCCTTTTATGCAGACTTTCTCTAAATAATGTATCTATCCAGTTTGAAGGCAATCTGGATGCCTGTTTGCATCCTCTGAGCAAGCTCTTGAAACAGTGGCTGGTGGTGCATTTGCAAAATTAAACAGGCTGTTGATAAGGAAGAGCAGCAAGGACTGCTTGGTTTTCAGCTTTATTATTTGTTGCTGGGTGAGCGGAAAGAGGCCACTCATTGCTTTACACCCAAAGCATCTTTTTGATAAGTGCAGTTCAGTATTAGGTGATCTCGTGCACTTTAGATGCTTGATTATGTTTTTGCAAATCAAAGCCCAGAAGGTTAGAAGTGCAAAATGTATTAAATCAGTTTAAAAAAACCCATCACACACACAGCTATTTTAACTATTTTTTCCATTGATCTTAGAAACACCTTTGCCACTTCTCTCTGGTGGGCACCCTAAACACTCCAAACCTATTAATTGGCACTGTCAATTACTCACACTGATGAGCACTTGCGCACCCGAGCAGTCACAGTAGGGTTAAGGAAGGCCAAGGTATGCTCCTGGTTCCTCCAGGTATGCTCAAAGGTATCACATCGCCCATCCTTGCATGTTGCTTGCTGCAATTTGGTATGTACTGGTGTATGATAATAAGAGTAGTACTTCTCACAAAGAGATTTGATGAGAGCCTGATCGAATGATTTCTAACACAGTTCCACTCAAATCTCAGAGTCACTGTAAAAACAGAACATATGGACAACATTTATTACTATTTAGTTGTTACTTTTTGCAATCTATAGCCCCATTATTTTTCTTCTCCAGTGCCTGGAAAGCAATTGTGCCATTCAGGGGTGATTCCCCCCCAGCCCTCTCCGTCCCCCCAGGACTTGCATATGCTTGACACTACTTGGAAAAGTGACTAACAGGGTGTTCACTTTTACCAGACCATTAATTGATAACACTTAATTAATCTGCCGTGTGAGAGATCAAATGAAGATTGTGTCCCACAACCAGCAACATATATTGACTTTGTTATTCCAATTATGTGTCTGACCAGAATAGCCCTTTGGTATAAGACTTAACCTTTGAATCACCCTCAGCGCAGAACTAGATCAGCTGCTAGGGATCTGACCTGAAAAAGACCTTGACACCGCTGGAGCTCTATCTGTGCTTGAAAATGTTCCACCTTGTGCTTGTCATAGCCAGCATCCATGTTGTCATTTGCAATTACATTTGTGTGTTGGACACAATTCTCCGATAAGAAGCCGATAATTAGCAGGAAGCTCTGATTACATTTCATTGTTTCACGTTGGCACTCATTTTTGTTTATTTTGTTTTGCGGTGGCTTTTTTTTTTCTTTAAAGAATGCCCAGAAAAGAGCAATTAGTTTCAGCAGCAATTGGGTAAGTGCAGCAGACAAAGAGAGTAAATTGCCTTTAGCAGACAATTTATAAATCAGCCGTAGATTTCCAACTCAGTTTTTATTTTTGTTTCCCTGAATTATCTTCCACTAAATTGATGGGTAACATCATCAGAGGCAGTTTTGGTGTAATTTACTGTAAGAAAACATAATTAAAAATATATTCATCAGATTTCCTGTGGCTTTCTTCAAGGATAGTGAACAGCAGCAGCATAAAAAGAAGTAGCAATTGACCTTCTCTATGTGCTAATTCTGCTACGTTAAATCCACGTTGCTTCTCCCACATACATCAGTATAAAATCTAGAGCAGATATACCCAAAACTGCGTAGCAAATTTTAGTTAACATCCACCTGCCATGAACATAACATACCATTTTGTCAGACATGGATCCGACCAGGATATGGATGGCTATTTTATGGTGCAATTTTCTTTAATGCACCCTTTCTCCAATAACACCCTTTCCAACCAGAGAGAGAGGATAGCGTACAAATGTGACAATGAATTGCACAAAGATGAATTCTTCAGAAAAGAAGTCAAAATACAGTAATATTTGTTTTGAAAAAATATTATTTTAAGCCAACCTCATTATTTGAGCATTGAACTTAGCAATATTACTTGCTGGCACAGAACGAAAGAAAAGTAGACTCAGAGACACCTATGAGTAACAAAAAACTCTGAGAATGAGACCATTGCAGGTCCTCCATCTTGTCTATTATAGCAATATACTGTGAAGTAAAACCGCTCTTGGTTCTGACTTCACTGATGTAAAGCCACTGAGGTAGCTCCAAACTCAGATAACTCTGAAAAATTTAATGTAGACATTTATCAGTTTAAAGTTGCTTTAAGAAGGCAGAGCATCAATCCATTGTATTAGCAAATAAAAATACAATGTGCCTAATAACTAAATTGTTATTTAAATCATCAGCATTTATTACAGACATGCAAAAGGAAGAGTAACTGGCCTGGATACATTAGCGTATGAGGCTCTTACCACTAGGTTAGTGCCTTTTAAACAGGATTGCTGAACAGGGTTCAATAAAATACTAATTTCTTTGCCACACCCCCACAAAACAAACAACTATCAAACTGTTTAATTGTCCTGATTAAATCCAATAGGGTTCTAGTAATGAAAAGCAGCCAAGCGGACAAGCTAACAATAACCTACACATACAGCAGCCATCTTTGGAACATTTTGGTTTCAAAGTATTAACCAAGACGCAGTTTTCTTACTCTTTCCACAGCATGCCATACGGTCTTTAGCTTTTATCTGGCTGGGTGCCTTGACAAGCAGCAGGTCTGTGCAGAGGAAATGCCTATGGAAGGTACCACTTGAAAATATCAGCATGGTATACAAAAGGGCTGTCAACCAACTGCAGCACAAACCCCCAAGAAACACATCTAATGTTGGGGTGAATCTTGACCCCGTAGACTTCTGGCTGAGATACAGAAACATTACCAAATGAACCAAAGGCAAATGAGAAACATCCAAAGATAAATGAATATATGCCAAGGCTTATGTGTGCTATCAAGCAATAAATACACTAGGAGTAGGAAGTGCAAAAAGTAATTAAGGTTAAGAAAGAGGCATATGCAAGCTATAAAACATTAGGTAGAGAGGAGGACTAGAAAGATTGCAGAAGGAAGTTAAGAGAGTGTAAAGAAAAAAATTAATACAGGAGGCAGTGGAAGAGACAGTACAGGAGATTGCATGAGAGGTTAAGATAAATAAGATGATAATTTTCAAATCTTTAAGACTCAGGAGTCAGATGTTGGAGAAGCGTCTCTAAGAGATGGCAGAGAAATTCTATTCTCAAAAGCGTACATTGTGCTATAGCATATGAAAATCAAATGTTTCTAACTCCACATTCAAAAGGTTTCAGATTCTCCCTGTGGATTCTTGGGGTAATAACATACACACCTTGCATAAAATTGTGCAGCTTCGACCAACTCACATCTACATTATGTTATGGTATTATGGTTGTCCTTCATAAGGACAAATGGATAAACTGAATTTGATGTGAAACCAGGACCACATTAAAAGGGTGGCTTGAAGCATTTGGAAGGATGTCAAGAGACAAGGTGTAAACAGGCCACATGTGGCAAAAAGAAACTCAAAAACTATGGAGAAGGGATTTAATATTGGCCAGTCAGGGAACAGTCATACCAGTGACATTTTAAGTGCCAGAGGGAGTATCAGCTCTTTTGCAATTAGATGACTAAGTAGAAACATGAAATGGTCGGAATACCATGGGTGGCTGTTGAAGGGCCTCTTTTATCCTGTTCTTCTTCAATGTGTTGGCATTAACTATTTCGGAAGTCACCAATCCTAGCATGAAGAACTGGTATCTCTAAGCAAGAGGCTGTGTAAGCCAAGGGCGATTTTACTTGCAAAATCTATATTCAAACAATCTGCGGGAGAAAAAGTCCCAGGCAGAACAGCAAAAGGAAAATAATCTCTTCTTTCTGGCAGTAGTGGGAAGGGGGGATTTTGAAAGATAATTTTTCTGTATTTCCCTCCCTGCACTGAGTATGCTTGATTCTTAATATTTCCTATGTAAAGATTTTTTCAGTGTTTTTATCGAACAGTGTTAAAGTGTGTCATTCACCAAAGTCTGAAAAATATTGCTAACAGGGCACATACTGGTACACAGACAGTGGTGAAGATGGCAGCATTACCTGTTTGGCTGTAGTCTGCTTAATGAAGCAGAGAGAAAGGTTGGCTGAGGCTGCGACTGGCTTCCTCCTTCTTCTCATTATGTCTGACTACATAAAAAAAAAGTGACTGTATATTCTAATACAGCCTGGTCACCTTTGGCACCGGGCTGAGGAAATGAGACTTCACTGAGACAGAAGACTCCCACAAAAAAGTGTGAAAAATTGAAATGACAAGGTTGTGTTGATAGCTTGTTGAATGAATGAAGGGAATGAATTGAAATTTACATTTATATAGCACCGTTCATCTACACTGTATCACTCAGGACTAAGGAGTTCGCGGAAGACTTACTTTGCAGCACAGCTGCACTGGGAAATAAAGTAGAATAAGACCAAACATAATTTTCCCAGAAACAGACCCTACAAAAACAGTGAAGAAAGGCAAAGAATCTGTGTAAAGCTTAAAAAGGGTGGAAAACAAGGAACAAAAAGTAGAGCACCTCATGCATGGAAGAATAGGAAGTGAGGATGGTACTAAATAATACTTTTAAGTTTAGATCGTGATTCTATGAATGAAACAAAGCAAAGAATACAAAAAAAAAATCTAATCCTTTTATCTATTCCAATCCAGGAACACGTATCCCACCATTCCTCACTTTCTAACAGTAAAAACCTACAGATATGGGGATTCAGTAACTCAGCTGTTGCATTGTTGCCTGTCCTTAAAGTTAGAAAGCTCTTTCTGAAGTGTACGTTAAACTTTCTTCATTTCATTTAAGTCTATTACTTCTTAATCAGTTCATGCTGAACATGAGGTTCAACCGAAGAAAATGATCACTATCCTCTTGATAACAACTTTTTATATACTGAATATATGGAATGATGTCCCCATTGGTCCTTGGTATGGCTAAAGAGTGGTTCAGTACTTACCTTCAATGACTTGACCCTCATTTTGCCTGTATATCGTGTTACTATTATAACATGAGAATACATCAGTGTTTGAGGATCTAAACCGAGGTCTTTCCCGTGTGTGATTCATGTAAGTAATTGTATGTTGGGTGTTTGGGAGATAGGCTAGCAATCACTACTGTACACTCACTGATCATTTGTGCACAAGAATTTGCCAAAATAACATTTATCAACCCATGGAACCCACATATTATTTATCTAATTCATCTTCCAAGGTCCTAAAGAGGAGCTCGCCTCCAGTCTTTCATCTATCTCAGCTAGCAAATCCCAAGTCATCTCATGCTGATGCTGCTACAAATCTGCTTTCTTTGAGCATTTTCCTTGTAAAAATGAAATGCCTTAAAAACAAGAGAACATCTACAAGGCAAGAACATCTGACTTCTCGGTTGCACTTCTACCATTTCCTGGTGTGATGAAGAGTTGGTTGAATTCCCGCATAATTTCATGCTAAATAAAGTCACTCTCAAGATGCAGCAGAACTTGTAGAACACAGAACATATTGCATTCTTGCAATCTGTTGTAGATTTTAGGGATATTTGGGAAATAGCTTGACCAGTATGTCGAACAAGAGTACATGCAGCAGAGTTTTCTCCTTCCCCTGCACCAAAAATCATACAAGTTTGCCCCAAAATCATAAGATTTCAAAACAGATCCACACTGATACACAACTTATTGTTTTTAGTGTGACATTTTTAGCCAACCAAATACAGGTCTATGACAAAGTAAGTTCCGTAGCTCAAATGAGAAACCTGCGTAATATCGTCCTGTATCTGCTGCAGGCTGAAAGCTGAATCCCCCATGAACTGGACACGCAAAGATGCAAGTCCCAGCTTTCAAAGCTCTCACTTCCACATTTTCTTCCTCGTTCTCCCCTCCTACCTACCGTAGTGGTTTCCTGACACCTATTTCCCGACTACCCCTAGCCTTCAGGTCTTACCCTTTGGCCTTCAGGGTTGAGTTGCAGCTTCCCTTCCAGCCCCTCATTTACAAATGCCAGCAGCTCCCCCAAGACCCATCCTACTTTCCTGCTTCCACACTTTTCTGAGCACTCATCTCCAGAGGAAAGGTTTCCTGTGAGCTGTAACCGTTCTGACCCATCTGTTTTCTTGACGGTGGTGATGGGCAGCTAATAGCAAATGCCTGCTGAGCTCGGCTCTGCTGCTGCATCAGGGTGAGCAGAAGAGGCCAATGCTACTGCCGAGAGCATTTCAAACTGCAGCCCACAAACAACGTGGCGAGGCACTATGCAATACAGATCAGCATCAGTGCTGGTACTATTAAATAGCTTCTTTGTGGTTCTTTTTACCCAGACAAAAACATTACTAAGTCACAAGCACTAATTAATTCACCGATGTTTGTAACAGAATCCACAGAGATTCATTTTACCATTATAATGTTTTTAATATAGTTATTTTGCACAACAATGGCAGGTCCTTGTTCCTCAACCTTAACCTCTACGTGTTGTAACATAGCATTGGAGAAGACAGTTTTACTTAAGTGGTAAACGCTGCTTTTTAAAAGGACATTCTTTATTTAAATTTCTAAAAGGTTAGGTTTTATTTTATAACAAAAAAAGAACTCCCAGAAGGCCAATGACTCCCCATTCAGCCTTGGATCTGACATGTTATACAGATGGGTTCTGCTGATGTCTCCAATACTACATGTCACTCCACATGAAACCAAGCAACTAGTTCTGTTTTCCTGAAAAAAAAAAAGGAGACAGCAAATATTCCTTTCTCCTGAACTTTGTCTACTTAAATTTGTAAGTTCTTTCAATTAGCTCACAGTGAAATGGGGCCAGGTTTGCAGGCAGAGATAAACACAGAAGATTACAGTAGCTCAGAAAGAAATACAAATAAGGATCTCTGCTGAAGCAGGATTTAAGTAAGTGGAAATGTTACTATTGCTCTGGAGGTGAAAGTAGAGATGGGAGAAAAATGTTAAATTAAACTTCAAGGATAAATCAAACGTTTTTCACCTTGATGCCAACTCATGACCTGAATCATGAAACGTTGGGATAATATACCCATATTAGGATAATAAAAGGAGAGAGGTTTGAAATTATAGCAAGCTGTCTTAAATTCACCAGTAGAAATGTAACAGGACACAGTCCGGGAGACGGGATAGAGAGACGAGGAGTACAGCATTGATTAGTGACGTCAAGCTTTCCAGAGGTACAACCGGGTGGAAGAGAAGAATTATTTCGTCACATAACAATTGGGCAAGTCATTTGCTGCTCTGTAGGAGGAACACTTACGGGAAACCAGGAAGAAAGCTGGCAAGATATTTGTGCTGGGAGTAATGGTGAGACTTGGAGATAGGACGCTGATTATTCGGGGACAGCCAGAAAGACTTTTCCTATTTGCCTAGTTCCCTGAGAAAACAGAGCTGTTCAAATCATAATACGTCTGCCATCAGCCGTAACAGTTAGGCTACCAGACCTTATACATGCCCAGCACTTCTTCGCCCCAACACTCATAGAAATACCTTGCATAAAGAAAGACATATGATAACGTAATTCTGAGCAACTGAGAGCAAGGTAGCTCTGGGAAATTTGAGGTGGCTGATGAGAAAGGGATGTTTTGTATGAACCATCTCTGAGGCGTACCAAGTATGCATGCAGGAAAATGCTCAAGATCTTGTAAAAAGCTGCAGAAAGGCAGGTACTGAGAAGGAGGCAGCAGCAAGAAGCCCGAGGTTATATAATGTCAAGGAAACAACAGAGACAAACCCAAATTCAACTCGTCAGAGCAGGAAGAAGGAGGGATGCAGTGGTAGGCTGGGGGAAACTGCCAGGCCTGGGCAAAGACAGCTTGTTAGACAAGGCTCTCAAGCAGCTCCTGAAAATTGTAAATTCTTTATGCTCATCTGCCATTAAACTGAGCTTCCCAGTTGCTCCCCTGTCATTCTTTCTAGGGACATCTGGAAGTGTCCTGACCCTACCTGGTTTGTGCTCAGAAGTGAGAGCACAGGTGGTGGACCAGATGTAGAAGACTCTGCAACGTATTCAAGAAGAGGAGCAAAGGGAAGTTTGAACCATAGACAAAGAACTAATTGGTTTTGAAGGTTCAGTAGGGGACAGAGAAAGGTTATTAAATGCAAAATGGGAAGGTTGGGGTGTTTCAGAGAGAGAAAGGAGTGAGGCCTGGGGTAAGTATAGATAAACTGAATAAACAAAATATAAAGAGCTATCATGGCAGTCATGTGCCTGCACAAAAGAAAAATGCTCCTCCAAAAAACAGATACCTTATTAAGTGATTTTGCTTGATTTTTTCACGCCACTCATGAGTTATCAATCTCCACACCTATAAAGACAAATGTCATATTGGCTCTAACCCATCAGCTATTCTCAATTTATCACCATTTAATATGTATTAAAATGCTCTTACCTCTGATTGCAAAAACAAACAAAATAAGGTAACATAAATCAAAAAGAAGGGGAAAGGGAGATGAGGAGGCTGAAGAGACAGAAGGGAGATCTGCTTCTCAAAAGAATGGATTTTTTTTCTCTTGATCTTTGCATCCAAGCTCTCAAGGCCTCTCCACCACAAAAATACTCAAATGGTTTTACACTGTAAATCACACCAGTAGTTTATTAATCCCCTCACAACACAGAAACAAATGCTCAGCTGTGGAAGGGGAGTGGGGAAGCTGCAGAGTAGTAACAAATTCAGCAACCCTATGTCTCTCTCTCTCTCTGATCCCATTATAAACTAACACAATATTTTTCTCCAATTTTCAGTCGGTATTGCAGCTCGCAGCAGAAAAGATACTGAAAGCAGCAGGAGCCAGGCAGGGGTGTCAGACTTCAGAGCGGACACTGCCTTGGGACCTGGGGGGGCCAGTAAATCAGTGCACGCTTGTCAACAGCTCCAAGCTGCAGGAATTACTCGAGCGAAAATAACAAATGGCTGTCATTGTGGAGCCAAAAACCTGTGATTATAATTATCACATCCCCAGTGACCTTGCATAAACTTTAATCCCTCTCCAATGGAGCATTTAAATAGCCTGCATCTACTGGCAGGGGACCGTGTCCCCTTAGTTGAAAATACAGAGACTAGGAAAGAAACGAGCCACAAAGAAACCACCAAGCCCCTCTGTGTCTTACAGCTTGTAGTAAAGAGTTGTACAAGAAAAGCCCTGTCACTGTCATTTTAATTGATATTATGTAGTCATCCTGAATTCAAAATGCCATGGTGGTATCCAAACTCAGCTAAGCCCAGTACCGAGCATTTTAATCAGATGAAAAGGTCAAACACCAAGTTTTCATCACTGCATTCAGTGGGTCACTGGGCTGAGAAAGTGGGTACACAAGGTGTGTGGACAGGTTGTTGAGTCAAGAAATGTTCAGGGAGGCAACCTCCTTCCACATTGGAGAGGACAGCTCACTCTTGCAGGTCTCACCATGATCAAGATTTGAACGAATTCTTCAGCTTTGGTTAAAAACCTTTATCCACCACTAAAATCAAGTATTTTAACTACTTGGGTTTTTATGTTACCCCTTAGAGCCAGGACTTGATGTCTTTGATTACAGAACTAAGGACTATTATTTGCTAGCACCTTGCTCTACTTCTCTAAGTCATAAAGGTACCTCCATACAATATAGACAGGTGCTGCAGAAAACCCTAAAAGCTCTGAATCCGAGGAAAGACTTTGATTCTAAAGGATTTCATAGTCCTCGTGTTTCTGAGCCTGAAAGGATTCTTTTAGGGGGGGAAAAAAAGAAATCTATTCATGCTATTTCATGTAACCAAGTCCTCCAAAGCACATCAAAAGCATAGTAGTTGCAGGAATTTGATGACATTGCTCTGAAATGGTATGAACAAAGTTGCTCCATGAAAATCTGATTACTAGTTCACAGACCACAGAAATTGTTACACCTGCAAACCAGGTAATTTCCCCTAGAAACAAGCACCTCCTGCACTCAGCAGATGCTCCCATGTACAGGCAACCAACACGTGGATTTAAAACGCAAGACCTTTCATCTCACATACATGTGTTAACTATGTTCAAAATGAGCTTTGCACCATGGTATCACATAAGAGTGATTTATTTTTTTTTCAATATTGCTGCAAGAAGACCACATGGACTTATAATTGGAAAAGAGTTTTGCTAATTGCACAGGCTTTTGATAGGTTTCAGAGACAGCATATCAGAAGAATTGCATGTTTAAATTAGCAGTAATTTTAACAAATTCAAAACTTTTCAAATAGAGAAATCAGCATAACAGTAATTCTTGAGGGAAAGTCACTTATTGAGATAGGGCAAAATTTAAGCCTTTCTATATTAGTGTGTACATTGGTACATGTACTGCTCACGTGCGCTTCTCCGTCCGCATCAAATAAAGTAAAAGATACCTACAGCAAGAGGCATATTTCCTAAAAATAGGAAATTATACTGTGTAGGAAAGCAAGAAACACTTGAAACAGAGTCCTTGATGCCCACACAGAGTTTTAACTTTAAATTAGAGGTAAAAATAACTAAGAAACACCCTAAGTACGGTTAAAGGGCTAGAGCGGATCACAGAGGTACTTAGTTATTTAGGTAGTTTTGCAAGCTAATAGAACTCCAGTACATATTGCAAAGGGAGGATTTCTTCCAAGTGGCTGTGCTAACCTAAACTGTACGTCCTGGCAAGCCTCTAGCAAGCTCTCTTACCCCAGCAGTGTCAGTCCCACTCGACAATGCATTTGAAAACACGGTTACAGCTAGCACAAATCTCCTTTTTGCTCTGTGACTGGATTAGGATGTTCTTTGGACCAGAGAGACAGAGAGAGAGACAGTCAGAGGCTCACGGAGCTTTACATTCCTGTGACACTCTGGAAATAGGTGGTGGCACAGGAGAGACAGCTCTTTTCAGCCAGTGGCACAGAACAGGAACTGGACTGGGGCCAGATGCCTGCACAGCCCGTGGCATCAAGGCCGCTCAACAGCCACCGCAGAGTACCGACTACCATCAGCCTCATTCATTTTAAATGAAAATTCTCCATTTGTATCACTACGACTTAAATAAGTACATTAAATATCATGTAATAATAGCTTGGCACATTTCACCTTTTGTCAGGAATCATTCCAAATATTTTCAGTCGCATGAGGTTAGAGCTGCATATGCCACATGTTTCATGTGTGAAGATTTGGTAAAATTCCTCTGTTTATCCCATATACTGGAGATTAGTTATCGCCAATTGTCTCTCCATTTCTTTTTCCCTTTGACACGTCATCGAATCTCACCCGTCCAACATCCTCATTCCGTCCCTTCTTAGAGAACACGCAGTTTCAGAAATTTTCTCTCCCTTTCTTCATAACAACTGCAAAATAAAGTCCACTTTCTGTCATTATAAGACCAGCTTTTATTTGTTTGTCTCAACTTATACATACACTATTTTGTGAACTCATCTCTAGAAAAGAAAAAAAAACACATAAAATCTGTACTTTCTGTGTGCTAATACTTGAACATACACCAACACTGGCATGAAATTGTATATAAACACCTGATATCATTGGCAATTAGCCGTTATTTACCATGGAGTTACAGTACAATGGGAGAGGGTGTTAACCTTGTTTGTTTTTACAGAAAATTATGGAAAGCCTGTTATTTACCCCTTTCTTCCCTATCATGCGAAAAATGACAGATGCTCACCACCACTTGTTTTATATAATAAGCCTGTTTTGAGTATATGTTTGTCAAAATTGAAATGATTTTGAAATAGCTATTGCTGAACACTGGAATTCCTTGGAAATTACAGCAATGAAATGGTTGTGAGAAGGGAATTATATTCTATGAATGGCATTTCTTCTGATGTCAGTGGTCTAGACTTAGGGAGTAAGCCCTTTGCAGTTCTGTATCCCTAACATCCCAGAAGGTGTGCAAAAAAACCCCAAAGCGGTAGTGTTTGTGTAACACAATGGGACCAGATGACTGTACAACTCAGTCATTTTTTAAGAGTTTCAGTATCAGTGCAGAGCCACTTGAATAAACAGCTCATAAAACTACCTTCACGTTATGGGGCAAATTGCTCATCTCTGAATCACAGTTGCTCTTGGCTTCCCGTTCAGAGTTCTTTCCATGAGTCCCACTGGCATTAATGGGAGCTCTGCAAGCAGAACAAATAGACAATCATTTCATACTGAGAGGAGAATTTCGCCCACATGGTGTCTGTCCATCACACAAACCCACCTTTCAGCGAGGCAAGGAAACAGCCTCTGTGAGCCTCTCCATCCCTACCTTTTCATCCCCTCCTCTACTCCGCTGCCAGTGGCAACGAGGAACAAACAGGCAACCTGACATTTTAAACAGCTTTTATCGTTTCATAATGCTGGTTCCCACCTGTTTCACGTTCTCTGGCACTTTCCTGCAGAGATACTGAGTTCACTCAAAAGACAACCCTGTTTTACTGAAATGCCAAAAGCAATCTCTAGCCCTATAATATTTTGGCCTCCTGAAGACCCCACCCCAAGGGCAGGGTTACTCTGAAAACCCAGTGAGACCAGATGAACAGAGATGTCACTACCCCTTGGTGAGCTTCTGTGTACTTCAGCTAAACAGGGAACCTATACAATGCATAGGGATGTTGTAAAAGCTTGAAGGACAGATGCCATACTAGAGCAGCAACTCGCCACTCTTCATCACAAGTCAAAACCAGGTAAGAAGGCAGAAATAAGCTACCTTGCCCCAGGTGAATTCACCCCAGGACTTCTGTTCACCACACAAATTTGGGCATTTGAGCAGTGCTTAATTATCTTGGCACTACAATGTCTTTTTTCCAAAATTTTGAGGAAAGTTTACTGACTAGGACGTTTTATTTTTCCAAGTTTTAATTTTTCCCCTTGCAAGCCAGCAGTACAGACTAGTGCTGGATAGAGTTTAAACACCCCAAATAGTGCAAGCACTCAACAATCTTTCCCACAAGATAAATACTAAAAGTACTTGTTTCATTTCTTGCTTTTTTACTCCTTTCCCTTTCATTTATCCCATTCCCCAAGACATTTATACTATTCCCAAATTCAGATTGGGCTTGAAGAGGGAATAATCTATATTTAGAGAGGACTATTTCTCTGCCATGACTTCAAAAGTGTTTCTGAATCCTAAAACTTTCATGGGTTTCATGAAACCCAGAGACTATGGACCTGACCCTGGGATCTTCAACCAAGAAGCTTTTCTTCTGAAACTGGTGTGTTTTCCAGCAAAAGCAATAGCTGACCCGCTTTTTCTGACAGAAGTAATTTTATCAGAAAATCTTCAGCTAGAACCAATTCCACCCAGCATTGCCAGCTTTAATCCTAATTTTCCCCTTCAGTGTAACATTCTTCTTCAAGCTGACTTCCCAGAGTCAAACAAATTTACAAAAAGTGGTAGCTTATACGTTTAAAGGATGATTCTGGTTGCTAGTTTTATCAAAACTTGCAACCTATAGGTTAAAATCTAGGAAAATCAGTTAAAAAATGTATATGTATTACTTTTTCATTTAAATTTTTGAGAGTGTCACCCTCAATTTCTTTGTTCTTTAAGGTAGAAATGCTGTGCATCTTTCTTCTGCTGAGAAGTAGAAAGTGTTCTGTTTTCATTTCTGATTCATTCCAGCTCTTTTCTGGGCAGGTAAGGTTCATGTGGCTTGAGATCTGATAATGAAGATTTGGCACAACTTTAAATATAAGTAATTAGGGAATCCGTTGACCATAACAAATAATGGACAAAAAAAAGCTGTTGTAGAGAAGGTACATACCAGTTGCCCATTACAGCAATTTTTGCTTGCAATTATAACTCACAAATTTAATTCACTCAAACAAACAACTACTTTTTTGCTTAAATATCCTAAATCAAGCATTAAATTACAACTCTTTCAACAATGAACCTCATCATTACCTTTTCTATGTGGAAGGGGAAAAAAAGTAACTCATGAACTTCTACACAAAAGGGGCGAGCGTAAGCATGCTGTAAAGATATCTGCATAATAAAAACCCAAACCCCTTGTACACTTTCACACATTGCAGATGCACATACGTACATGCATACGCATCCTCATGGATGCATATGTATTTTTTTACATATATACATATATATAATATATACACACACACAAACATACACTCACCCTATGAAAAATGAAACTCCAATGATAATGTGATCCCCACAAGCCTAGCACTTCAATTATAAAGCAATCCTAGCACAAATCCAGAAAATGTCACTGTCACATGCTTCCATTGTATGCTGTTGAAAATACCTCCAAAGTTTGGAAATTAATCACACAGCAATGCCAATCTTTTAAGCCAGGCATCTATGAACCAGCCTCTTCCCTACTGAATGAATTACATTGAAATCATATAATTGCAGGCTGCCATTCAGTCACCCTTAACAATAGGAGACTCTGAAAACTGGAAATTTTTTTCCCCTCTGACTCCCAACTTGCAAGCATGAAGCATACAGCAAAAACCTGGTGCCTTTTAAATTACCTAAAATCTACATCGTTCAGACAAATGAACAGAACAAAAAAAAAAAAAAAAAAAAGGGTGCAATTTAAGGGCAAATCTTTTTGTGTTAATCCTTGGGAACTCAAAGCATGAAGATAAAAGAAGAAAAAATGCAGGTTTCACTTTGCTCATTATGGGACATTGACTTTCACCTAATAGTATGCAATTAAAATTTCTTCATGAGATTTCCTTATTGAAATAAGAAAGATAGCGCCGTGCTGAATGTGGTGATAGATCTGGTATAAACGTGCTTCCTGGACAAACTGATTTATCATGTCTCATTCCAGCAGTACTTTCTTGCTTGCTCATTTCTCATCTTATTACTGTGAAGTTATAATTAAAGAGGATCCTCCCACAGAGAAGAGTTCTCCTTCAGGACAAGCTAAATTATAAATGCACTGTTCTTTCTCTAAGACCAATTTAAAGGGGCAGTCTGCTGACGGAAAGATGCACATCTAATACTTGGGGCTCCTGGCTCTGTAATTTTATGCAGGTCTCTTTTTGTTAGCTACAGAATAAATTGGGTTTATAAGCTGGGCTTCCTGGGCAAATATACCTCTGCAGTTGACTATTTCAATTTAAATACATAGACAATTCAATTAAAATGGTATTGAACCACTGTGGCTGATTTACTTCATGGATACTGCATGTATGATCACTTGTATAATACACCAAAATATGTCCAAGGGCACTGAAAAACAATTTAAGGAATAAAGGCCTTGCAAAAAATCTTCGTATTCATCAGGAACAATGGAACAACATTTGACCAAAATGACAATCAACACTGACCATTATGAGATTCATTTGCCAGGAAGACACTACCATAAGAAAACATTAGCAGTAGGTGTGAGATCAATTTGACACCACACTATCCATCCTTTGCCAAAGTCTCACCCCTTCAAATACATGGACTTGCACCAATGAAAACGAAAATGCAAAACGTTATTTGTTCGCCTTTATTTGGGCTCATATCCTGAAGGGAATAAACTATTCCTACTGCAAGCAATAGCAAAAATCCAGTTTCCTTAAGGGAAGATACTCCAAGGAAGGACTCCCAGTAGTGCCGTTACTCAAGACAGTTCTTGTGGCTTTGTATCTAAACACCTAAACCTAAATACAGCAATACAATGTAACCCCATTAGACTCATTTTTTTGTCCGTTATTCCCAAAGGCTCTACATTATAAGAAAATGAATTCCAGGAATAAGAATTATTCACGCCACTTCACAGCAACTCTCAAAGTCACTTCTGAGTCTTCCCTGAGGCCTCGGGAAAGAGGGAATCAGTGGGTGAACTTCATAAAACAGGAGTAGGAGAGAAGAATTCACTGAAAAACAAGGGTGAGGTCTCTGAGCTGGAAATGCTTGTCCAAGAATGAGAATCTTCTCTTAGCTTTGGATTGTATATGTAGCTTAGTATTAAGCATTACTTTCATGGTATCCTGCCTTTAATGTCAGTGTGGGATCTAAAAGAATTCAGATCTCTTGATAATGAAAATCCATCTGATACTCAAAAGGCTCACACAACCATGAGATAGCCTTTTACACTGTTACATCCTATAGCTTTATATATCTCCTTGAGTCCATTAATTTAATTGCATCTCTGGATTTCATTTTAAAATATTTTCTTGTAATCATAGGAGACAGCAATAATTTATTAATGTGCTCAGAAGCAGTATTGCTCAGTAAAAGCAGCATTATATTTGCAGACATATAATTCCAGAGTTAATTTCATAAAAGTATAGGTGAATTTGATCCTTAAATTAAAACCATTGTCCTTTGCAAAATAATTAAGACAGGTAATTCATTCTGTGTCACATCTACAATGTTTTAAATATGATTCAAAGAGCTGTGTAAAAGTGAGGTGTTTGTAGCAGCTGATATAACCATGAGGGTCTAGATCCCATGAGAAAAAAATTGTTATGCTAATAGATGATGAAATATTTATAATTGAATAGTTTTAAGTCCTTTTCAGAAAATAAAACCTCAATGATCGTATGTAAAAATGCTAAGCAAAACTTATTCAACTTCCAAAACCAAGAGATGTTGTATCAGTAAATATAATTTCATTGGCTCTTGTTTCTCTTTTACACGTTTCCTTTCTAATTTTGCCAAGAGAAGAGAAAATCTGGTAAGGAAAAAAGGAAGAAAAAGAAAACAGCACAGCACTTCAAAACCTCACCATTTCTTGCTCTACCACATTTCTTGCTGATAATTCTTTTTGCTATATTAGCACTGCAGATTATCTGCAGCTAAGTAGTTGCAAATTTTCATATTGAAAAGGCCAGTGCAGACTGGTTTGATAGTTTCACTGACCACACAAGGTCACATTAGCATGCTTGTGTTTCATAGTTTGTGCTTCCATGGATGGCTGCAAGTCCTAAAGCAACTCACTCCATTTCTTCAAAGGTAACTTTCCCTAAAATTTGTATTACATTTAGATCATACATAAAAGGTGAGGTCTATAAACACTCAAGAAGCAATTAAGAAAAGGAAATATAACCATTGACAATGCCTCTTCTAGTCAAGTAAACATTCACATGCCAAAAGAAATTATTTCTTCAGGCATATTCCCTGCCCTGATAAAAGCCCCGATCCTGTTTAAAAACACATTAACTATTGGTTGTAAAAAGCTTTTCCTTGTTAGGAAATTAAATGCAGAGAAATTAATTGCAGTGCAATAAAGTGACTTAAAACCTCAAATACTTTCACTCTGCTTTCCAAACAATGGATATACCTATCTTCATTTCTGAAGAATTTCTTGTGCAAAAATTCTCTGAAGCTGCATATTGCTTGCCAACCTTCTGACCAGGGAGAATTTTTTTTGTGGATGAATTATTACCGATTAACTTACATAGCATTATAAATATAGCTGCTGTTGGGCAGCAGTAGGTCAGAACCAAGCAGACAAGGGTCTGTGCTCTCACCGGCTCACAATGTAAAGGGACAACCGCTGACAAACTACAAGGCCAGACAGAAGATAAGTAAAGCAAGAAGCGCACAGCCACAGGACAGGTGGGGATTCAGACATCGCACATAAAAAAAAAAATCACGATCTACATGCAGAAAATAAATAAAAGAGCATTCCCAACTGGCAGACTCCTCTCACTCCCTACCCCCTTTTGTTCTTACCACTTACTTCTGCTGGCTGACAAATCATCTCCTCGACACAATAAATTTGTTATGGAACATTATCTCAGGCTGAGGAAGGTCAGGATGTGCTAAAGGTCATGTATGTATTAACCCACTACATGAGAGTCCCCACTCTTAGTCTAAAACATAGTCTTAAATTACATACTATTGAACTGGCTTTAACAGGTCTCTCATAAACAGCCTCATTTACCTGATGTGTTCTCAAGATGCGCCCGAAAATCTCGAAAGTGGGCTTGTGTCCCATTTGCTCCAAGGTATTTTTAAAGGCAAAAGCTATGTTGTGGAACACTAGGCTTGTGGAGTTACACTCCCTACAAGAAGGGAGATGAGGACAGTCCAGTTCCAGCACCAGCCACATTCAGGGGCACAGCACATGTTGGATTATGATCTGGTCACAGTGGAGACCACTGCTATGGGGGTCTGCACGTAGCTTCAAGTTTACTTTAGCAGCTACATTGTCCCTTCTGTGTATTTTATGCTTTGTACCAGAACAAAACCAAGAAGACTTTTAGCCTAGAAGAATGAGAGATACGCTATAAATCAGTTTGGGCTTTTAAGTACCATTTGAAAAAAGTGTTCTCCCTGAAGTAGCATTAGGTATTAGCATCAGGCAGATGGTGAATGTTGTGGTTTTGGATATGCGGTAATGCTGACCATTAATTCAGATAAAATAAGCAGCAAAACAGAGTTAATGCAGCTGTTTCCAACAGCAACCACTCCATACTCTCAGTTAAAATCACTTCAGAAGTAGGACATGTTTTTAATGACAATTTTTTAAAATTTTAAAAACAGTTTTGTTCCATATGATGATTGAATAAACTTGATTGGCTTGATTAAATAATGATATTATTCATTTTCCATTTATCCACTTTTATTACTGCTTTGCCAGTAACAGAGAGGGAAAGGACAAAAAGAGAAATCCATGAAAATTTAATTGTCAAAGGTTTTTTTTAAGAGAAAATTACAGGAATACATTTGCCAAATTTCACATTATTAACGGAAGGTATTTTTTCTCTTAGACAATTTGCCCAGAAATTTTTACTAGCTTTATGTTCAGTACACAAAAAACAGATTGGAAGGCAATTTCCTGATTCAACAGTGTTTTGCAACTGGTTTATATTGCCGTACAACATTGTCTGAAATTTTGCTTTTGGATACATTGCTCTTCCCAAACAGAAGAAAGCAGATGGAATTCAGCAGTGAATATACCATTACCTGAGCACTGATACATCATCAGTGACCATTGTAATTTTCTCCTTACAGCAGGAATTACAGGATGAATGCAAGATTCTTGGTCAGATTCTTAAATAGCAAAAATTTACATTAAAGGTTTTTAAAATATGCGATTACATATAGTCAAGCATGAAAAGGAATGGAAGGGCTTTGATTGTCTTCCTATGTTTCACTACTATAAAAACAGGGCAAGAAGAGAGAAATGTAAAATCTGCACGCAAAAATTTAAAACACAACCACAAAATAGTGGGCAACACCTTTCTCATCTATCACTAACAAGAAAGCACATCAGACCTACAATTTTCCCTAGTCCTGTCTTAGAAGCTATGCTGATTGAGATGAGATTAAAACCTATTCCCTCGTTGACTTGCCATACCCCAGTGGAAAATACATCCCAACTTGCCTCTGAATGGCAAGAAGCATTTTATTTCACAAACCCCTTTGCTCCAGTCCCATTTTAACCACCAGAGTAATCTCTACAGATGCCACCCAACGACTCAAAGCCTGACCCTGTTGCAGGCTGTGACACCGCTCTGTTACCACCTACAAGGGTGCCACAAAATGAGGACAGCACAGGTTGCCCATGTGCCACAGCAGTGCCCAAGGGGAAAGATACATCCAGGCTGCAACCCAAAACCAATCTGATCTTTTGGGACTAAATTTAACAACTGAGGATTCTTCCGCTCTCTCTGCATGGTTACCCCTGGGATCTGGACTCAAGGCTCATCTATCCTAGCTTTTAGGCACCAAGTCTACACCATTCACATCTTTTTAGCGAGAAAGGCACTCTAAAGAACAAGTGATTTAATCCTAATAAAGGCCTTTCGGGAGCTCCTATATCTCTCCATTAATTGCACAAGAGATTTTAGGTCAGATTTAGACCCCAAGTTGCCCAGCGGTGCCTCTGGGATTGTAGTGGACCCCAGGCAAGAACTGGCCTCCCCTGATCCCCATTTTTTGGCCAAAGGGGGAAAGGCAGCAGACTTTCCATCACAGCTGAGAGCATACAAGACATGTAGTTTTGATACTGACTCATCACTAGTTACTCTGGGGGAAAAAAGGGAGGAAGGAAAGAGGGGTCAGCTAATTAACACCTCAATAGTACCATCTACTTGGAATTTCCAATGAACTGTGCAATTTGGGATAGGAGACCAGCAACTCAGCAGCCAGTAAAAGGATCTGGTTGCAAACAGCATTTTTGACTTGTTCCCCTTGACAGAAAACCATTCTCGGGCAATTGTGGAAAAGGGAAATGTTGGCTTAGTGCAAAGAGCAAACACAGAAACCTCTTAAAGACACAGGTATCTTGTATCTCTGCCTTCAGTGAGCTGTTTCTTCTTTTTATTCTCATTTTCACTCTCCGTCTGTCTTCATTAGTCTGCTGGCATTCTGCTAGGATTAGTGAGCTAGTTTCCATGGTTTCTTATTTTCATTTTCTATCTTTCTTTGCTTAACTCATTAAATTGCTCATTACTTCACTGCACTTTACAGGAGACATATTTATTGTATTAGTTACACAATGGCCAGATTAGTAAGTGATAGGCAGTTTGCTATTTGAAAGAACATATTCTAATAGCAGAAAGGAAATTCAGGAGACACAGATATTATCTACTAGTTGTAGCACAACTGGGCTAGCTAGTAACTGCTAAATGTTTACCCTTTATCACTAGAAATATGCTACATTATTATAAAAAAAGTGGTGTGCACACACTCCTCAGTTCTCTGCAGCACCCACGCTGCACTTGTGCCCAAGGAAGCTGCAAGAAGAGCTCTTTGGACAAACACTTTGAGAAGAGCCTCTAAATCTCCTATTTACCTTCTGTGATAAATTGCCAAGACAAACCTGCCCAGACCATGGATTTTCCCAAGGCTGTGAGGAGGTCTGCACACCCAAACATCCCTCTGGCTGCCAGGGAGGAGTGGGGATGACAGGGAGGAACTGAGGCATCACAGAGAGTCCTGGCCAAAGGAAGTCCCCCTTGTCTGAAAACTGAGCTCAAACTCAGCAATTTTGGCTTCAGTTCTCAGATTTCCACCTGTGAAATTGGAAATTTCACATACCTGTGCGAATTGCTTTATAGGGAAGGTAATTCTGCACCTGATACTCATATCCTGGTAAAATTCTTGAGTAAAATGGCAATTCAATTAAATAGGAGTACAGTGCATGCTACAGTGTGAAAATTTTTTTTCTTAATAAGTCAGCAGAGCTACAGTTTTGTACTTTTACCGAAGTATTCTTCTGCTCCATTTGAGGGCGTCCGCTCAGTGAGGTCTATAATCAAAGCAGCTCTCAGCCTTGTGGTCAGCCTCTGGAGTTTTTGATTTGTTTTCTGATTGTGCCAACATCAACACGTCTGCCAATTCACCTCTGTTTTCTATTCCCCATCATTTCTCTAAATAATCCCCACCTCCTCATCCTCTCCGTTAAAGCACAGTTCACTTCCCCCTCTGCTCTAGCCATCAAGGGCCCAAAAGGGGTCTCTCTACCTTGCACCTCTTGCTTTCTTTTGATTTTTCCGCAGTTAAATATAACACAGTTGGTTCAATTATGCTGAAGTTTCTCAGATGCTGAATGTAATCATCCATGCTCTGCCTCTTTAGTTCGACAGGGCTCCAAGACAGAGTTCCTTTCAGCTGAATTAAGATCTTTCCCACAGTTAGTGAATAGTATATACAGGGGTTCACGCCATTCATTCATCTTCTGTGGTAGTTCATTTATCACTCGGAGGTAATCTACTGTGGAGAATTTTGATCAAAAGGATGCCTGATTTTTTTTTTTTTTTTTGGTGGCTTAAAGAAAATCTAGTATTTTTTAAAAGAATGACTTGGTCTTTCGGCTAAACTTTGTAGACATAAGGCCAAGCGATGTATGAAATGTATCTTTCTTTTTTATCTCATCTGTATGGAAATGAGATCTACTTTTTATCCAATAAACCCTATGAATGCTCTTATTTTTAGGGCGTGAACAGGAGCTGTTCCATTTCGCCATCCTTTAATATTAGTCTTCTGCTGCCTGCTTTACCACTTCATTTTATATGTTCAGGCATAGGAACTGCTGATGTTTGCTAAGTTTGTCAGTAGGGCTTTTCTACAGTAAACTTTATCTTGAATTCTTACTGATAACAGTCTTTGCTCTTCAAAGTATATCAAATCTGTCCAAGATTGCTGTTCTATCATTGTGCTGGATAGAGAATAAGATCATCTTTTGTCATCTAGCAGAATTGGCTTCCTGATATTTTTATATCCTGTAAAGCCTTCAAAGAATGATCCAGATTTTAAGAATGCTGTATTTTTTTAATATCTTACTTCTTGCTCAATTTAATCAATTCTCTTAAAAAATATTCTTGATGCAATACAGTGGAACAAAAAATATATCTCCCCAACTTCAAAACAAGAAATATACGACGGTACAGCAGAGCAGCTCATATAAGTGAGACAGACAAGAAAAAGACATTATTAAGGTTGGAAAGCGCCAAGAGTGACCTATTTATTTCTCAGAGCTGTTTGCAAAACACATACAGTGCAATTCTGTGTACGTATGCTATTTCTTAAAAGATAAATGCTTCGGTAACCTCTGCTGTATAAAAGTTTTCATGTTAAGCCCTAAACCAAGCGACTCGCTATCCCTGAATCACAAGCCCTCTTTAAAAGGGAAGACAGAAGAACAGAGTTAGATGATAAAGGAAAGAGGGATGTGCTACACACAGCCAGGGCTGGTGATGGAGCATCAACTCTCCCTTCAGCAGTCATCAGGCGAACTCCTGCCCCCAGAAATGGTGCTGGGAGCTTTGCAAGGTGGAATTAGTTGATACAGTTTTCTGTATCAGGGTGTACACAGATCATCTGGGCTCATTTGTCATTAGGTCACTGTTAGTACTTCTTAGCTAAACTAAGAACTGCGAAGGGTACTTTTCAGCATACTTTTTAAACATCTGCATCTAAAAAATTCTTTTGCATTCTGGTGAGTTTTCTTTCTGTGTTTTATAAACAGTAAAATGTATAGTTAAGCAAAAGCGTGCCTTGCTCTTTTACAAAAAACAGAGAGCAATCAATTACTTCTCGCTGTCTGCATGTTAAAATTAAGGCTTTTTAAATGCAAAATTACTTTTCTCCAGAAAAACTGTAAAAATAAAAAGCCCCAAATACTTTCAAAATGGTTTAATATTCAAAAAAGGGCAATGACACTTCATATTTAATTTTAAAAAAATAGAACTAGTTTTAAAACCCTGCTCCTGCTTACTTTGGGGTTTTTTTTTCATTAATACTTCTTTGGTATCTGATAGTACCAAATTTCATTCTTTCTAGAGCGTGACAGTTGGGCAATCCTTGTCACTTCTGTCTAATCAGGGAGACTGTGTTGCATCTTGGAAACTATAATACCAGCAGTGAGCCTGGCCTAAAGTGGAACCTGGCAGGATATATCTTATTCAAGGGGGAGCATTATTCGGGGGATCAACTTGAAATTAGCTTAGGTATTCAGTGAGAAATTGTTTTCTGTAAGGAGGGGGAAAACATTATTAAGTGTACCCTGCCTATAAACTAAAACATTAAAAATGTTAAAACTTTATCACTTTCAATACAAGAAAAGCAAATGTGGGCAAGGTCCCATTAATCCTTGTTGCATTGCATGCTGTAAGCAAAAATAATAGTTCTGGGGCTCTCCTGTTACTTGGGACTCTCCTGTTACTACCTTTTAAAAGCAAGTTTTTCTCAGCCACTAAGATTTTCATATTTTTATTAAATTAAAGCCTGAAAAAAAATAATGTGTCACATTTTAGCACATTACCTGACATACATACCTAAAAAGCTAACACCTCCAATACAGTATTTTCCTTGACATCCATCACTAAAACACCCAAGCACTTCCTAAGCAACACAGGTCCCCTCTGGCTTCGTTGGTCCCCCCAGTACTGCAGGAGAACTGAATCATTGCAAAGAGTAGCTGACTCGATTCACAAGCCAACCCAAGTACAGCTGGAAGCCAAACCTAGGGCATGTGTTCAGGCTGTAGTCAGAAGATGTAACTCCTACAAACTAGCAATAATAAACCACTAATGCAGCTAGGCTGTGCAACAGCAGTAGTGCAGGTATGGTGGCACTAGGCTCGATATGCAATGAACTAACCCACCAGAAACACAGGCACTGTAAATTATACGTATTTATACCTAAAGTCTTCTCTCCTACCTCTGTACCCTACTCACAAGGCCATTTCTGCATTCAGTCCTATTTAGTGTGTCCTGTTTCCTATTCAGTCCTATTTCGGTGAAGGCTCAGCTTTGCAACGTGCTGACCCTCTTGCCCCCACTTCATCAAAGTACTGACCTGTGAGGGCACAAGTGGTCCTGCGAGCCTTGAGGTCCAGCATTGGCTCAAATGTATGACTGGACTGGAGCCAGTGTGTTCAGCATGTGACAGAATCAACTTCTTGGGGCTTTCAGACTGTTAGGTCTGAGAGCATTTTATTCTATGACTGCTCTTAAACATTTTGATAAAGATACTGTGCTAACACAGAAATCAGAATTTTGCTTTTAGTCATTAATGAAAGCTTTCATTAGTACATCATGGATCTTTCCACCTTTGAATGAATACAAGTCTTCTTTTATAACTACGTACACATGTATGTGCAAACATATATACACACACGTACACAAACTTGCATATATGTATGTGGACATGTGCACGTGCCCATGGTTTACTCTGTGGAAAACTCAGTAACTATAAAGCTACTGAGTCTATGCCACCATTGCGTTTATTATTTTAAAATCTCTGCTGTAATCAGTATAAACTGCAGAAATTCTATTTCTGTTTCACCATGACCTGAGCCTGCAAAGCAAGAAAGCATGCAAAAAAGGCCTAATAACTCACCATAATCCCTGAGCTTGCTGTTACTACAAAATAACTGCACATCTTGTTATATTTTATTACTTAAATAAAAGCATTGATACTAATACCCTAACCTTTTTAACCTGAAGGACATTTTCTTTATTGTGTTGTAATGCTCTAAATTGTGCACAATTATCACTGCTTACTTAGAAAGACTTCGTAAGGAATGAATAGGAACAATTAGCATAACAACGGAAACATTAACCCATGTAAGAGCAAAAGCATTGGCTTGCAAGCACCTGTTTGTAGCTTGTATAAGATAAGCTTATTGCATTCTTTCTTTAGCAACCGAGCAGCAGAACGCAGGGGGCGCTAGCACCGGGGGTGACAATCTGCTGTGAGATACCAGAGGTGAGTGAGCATCTGTAAATACTGATATAAATTTTAAATGCACTCCAGAGCAAACAAACTTCCAAGCATTGTGATCCAAATGCATCACACCCAAGTGAGTGCATGAACATACACCAGCAAAAATACCCAATGAATCAAGTTGTCCTAGACCCTAAGTGAAGAGGCTTACTCTGTTTAAAAGGGGTACTGGGGGAACAGAAATACAATCTGTTTCAGTGACAATAGTTACCTCGTTTGTTTAGCAGTCCCCCACTTCTTCATCTCCCTGCATCCAAGATACCCTACAACCTTCTACTGCCTTCTTCTCCAGACTTCCAGGTGGCCTGAAACACACACCAGAAACAAGGGGCTCTGCCATGTCATGCCATTTTGTGGTTTTGGCTTGATTAATCTGAGGTTTGAAACCTCCACTGAGCCAAGTCTGCAGGACACCCTTTAGCACGTAGCCTGGTGCTCACCATGGCTTCTGTGAGAAAGGAGAATGAAGTCTGATGCTCTGCAGACATGTTTAGCAGGTGGCCTGTGGGGACACTTCACTCAACACACAGATGACGCTCCTCTCATTCTCAAGGGTAGCTGGTGAGTGGTCCACAAGCCAAACGCTTTGCTCTGCTTTCTGTAGCCTGCTTCTGGCTACCACTGTAGCTGAGAGTGCACAACCCATTCCTGCCTAATCAATCACAGGTTACTTCCAGGAGACAGGATGACTAGGAAGACAACAGCATGAATTACTCTGATGGTACTTTAGGAAAGGATGAGAGCTCCCCAGTACAGTTGTACTTACCTGCACCTAAGGCAAGCCGATACCACCAGGAAGCACCAGGTCTCCTAATCCTTATCTGCACAGGCAAGTAGGTCCTCACATGTGGTGAAGGGCAAGTGGCATTATGCAGACATGTATGACTTGAAGAGGCAATGTGATTTGCTGAGTCAGAAAGAATGGGCATTCATGTCTAGTCTGAAACTAGAAACAAGAGATATATGGTAAATCTACATGCAAAGAGGTTTTTCCCGCATTCCTGTGATCATTCAGAGCAAGTCTGCTAACACGCCTGCAGTTTTCCATGAAACAAAGATGGAACAATAAAAAAATAAGATGATTCTCAGTCTGGAAGTTGCCAAGTACACCCAGAACCCTTGTTCCCTCTGCTCTTCTCTTTGCAGCATACAGGGACAGACCTCCACCCTGCAAGTCTCCCTGCCCTTGTGCAGTCACACAAGTGGCTCACACACACACATCCCATGTTCAGAATACCTCTCTCATATTAAAGACACTTTTTTGGCTTATGACTTCCCAGGAGCTAGCTAAAATACTTTGCATGTTTCTCAGTTTAAACTTGCAGTAAGTGAAAGCTAAGAGAACTTTGGCTCAGTATTAGCAATAATCCAGGTGAGAACAAGCAGAAATTCTGAATCCAAAATAGATTAAATTGTTTTAATCTATTAAATTATCAGACTACTGATAGCAGAAAAATTGAAAAAAAAATATAGCATGATCAACATGATGGTGTTTCTGATCTACACCTCATTTGCATTCCTATTTGACAAACACAAGTGTCATCCTCACCTTGTTTGCCTCTTATTTGGTATTAAATCCAGATATTTAAACAGAACACTGTTATCAAACATTGTAAGGTTTCCACAAGTATTTATTTCATTATGCAATAAAAAGTAGCTATCCCCATTAACCTAAGTTTAAATATGTCCATGCACACATATGCACCAAAAGGGAAAAGCTGAATATCATGGCATAACCATCTACCTTTTCTAAGCAGTGGATGTTGCCCCAATAAAGCTTGATAAGAACCGGTCAAGAAAGGTGGGGAAATTAGATAGGAATCAGTCTTTATCAGATCTCTATGTGATATTTCAATCACAAGCATTCTGTTCTTGTTTCATTTCAGGAGTGAACAGAACCCGCTGAATATAACTAGTAAGTACTTTGGTGAAAGGCTCCCAGCTAGTGCTAAGACAAATACTGTGAGCCCATTATAGGTCCCGTTAGAGAACTTAACTGTAATGTCTTACTGTGCATCTTGTTAGTTTTAATTCTTCCAATTCTGCCGTTCATAGCCTGCCCAAGTGGCAGCATCCAGAAGCAAACTAAAGATTCACAGAAAAGAGTATCTCAGTGCCAGCAAGACTTAACGAAACACCTTCAATTTGAGTAAGATCAACATTCTGGTCTGCTTTGTGTTCAGTTGGTTTAATGGAAATTACTATATTTAAGTCACGTTTAGAATAGTTTTTTTAAACCACAGTGAAAAAAGTCATGTGTTTGTAAGCAATACACATTCTTTTCTCCTTTTGAGAAATATTTCTGTAGTTCTCTTTCTCGATACTCAATTCATTTATGCAGTTATAATCAAAACCTACTTCATTTACAATACCTGTTTGATATCTAATCTATTCAATACAATAGCAAGTTATAGATGTGCAATTTCATATCTGTAAGATAAAACAAATGTTAGTCACCTAAAAACATCTAATATATATATATATATATATAAAAAGGCATAACGATGTTATCTTGTTAGTACTATATATATGCAGACAGTTTGTAGGCTTTCTAGCCAGGAATAATAAGAGAGCCTCAGAAGATGGGAGAAAGAAACCAGCAGGCTTTAGCACAAACTGCAAACCAAACTAAACTCACATGGACTAGGTTCAATCAAATTTAAACCACTCCAGAGAATCACCTCCAACACTTTCTGAGATCACCCCAATGCCGACGAAAGACACTTTCACATTGTTTCATTTGCTTATGACATCTTTCAATGGATTGTAATTGAACCTGAAGGTAAAATTTCCATAATACAGCAATTTCTCTTAATTCTCTCTTAGCTGGGTGCAAATGAAGCAACAGAAGCGAGGACAGAAACTTATGCAAAAGTTCCCTTAAATTTTCCAGGCCTGAGTTGATACCCTTAAATCTGAAGATCAGTTTCACGACAATTGTTCACAGTCACTTCACAGCTTAATCAGTTTTGAAATTACAGTCCACAAGCAACATGATTTTATGTTTTTAAGTCTCAAGAACGTTGTAAACAACTGACTACTTTATAATGACCACATTTTATATTGTGCGTCCCAATGCAATCAACAATTGAAGATGACGTACTGAAGAGGATACAGGCAAGCTCCTCAGTTTGAGCCGGGGTGTGCTTTACTGACACGGTATCATTGCTAAGCAGAAGGAGAAGACGCAATTAGACATCAAAATAAATGGAAAAAGGAAGATAAACGAAAAATCCAAGTGGACCTGAAGAGGATGGAAAGGAGAGAAAAATCAGGACAGGAATCCCTTCTCCACTCCAGTCTATGCACTGAGGGGTACAGTCAGGTGTAGACTGTGGCTCAATCCTGTACAAAGAGATGTCATTGCAATATTAACTGCTGATGAGTTCAGCTATTTGCCACTAAGCTGAGAGTGCAGCCCGGAGTACCTCCGTTTGTTTCAAGACAAAACCCAATGGCAAAGGTCCACGCGGAGTGGGAAACATGCAATAGAGTTCTGCACTGCTGTTAACAGATCTGCAGTGCTGATCAAAGAGAAGAATTTTGCCCCCAGAAAAAAAGGGAAAAAAAAAACCAATCACTATAAAACCTTTTCAAAAGAACAACATAAAAATGAAATTGCAGCCTATAGAAAAAAAAATGCAAAGCATTGAAAGCTAACCAAAAGAGACCAGTAACAATATTAGACTTCCCGTGAAGGTAAATACTTTAAATGAAACAGTCGCTGCAGATGCAGAACTTAACAACAGAAATGAAAGTTGCATTAAAAGAAAAGTATACAGCATCCCTTTCAATCATTAACAAAATTTGGAAGGAAAATACTAAACATTTTCTGAAATTCTACAAAATCTGTATTCTGCAATTTTAATAAAATGCCTCAATTTATAAATATCTGAAGATACAACATACATTTACACTTAAATACCTTGATGTTATGCACACATGAAACCATCTCAGGCTGGTGACATTTTGATATTAACTGATTAGTTAGAATTTTTCCATTTATTTTCCTATCTTTATTGAAATAATAACAGCAAAATAACGCGATGGTTTTTAGGCTAGTGATTTTTCAGGTATCTAAAATTGATAGTAAATAAAATGTGTAATACAGACTCAGATCGGTTGGTGCCATATTATAACACGCACCTTAGGGAACACACATGTTCACAAGAATTTGCTTAAGTTCTTCCAGGTCTTCGCAGACAAGGTCCAATCAAAGCTCTCTCTCATTGCCCATGAGCTTGGAAAAGCCAAAGTCACTCCACACAATCCATTCTCTTTGCTCATTGCGAAGCTCCAAAAGGTCGGTATTCAATTATCGCTGGATTTTAGCACACTCTATGAACAGGAGCCTCAATCTTAGGTCACAACTAACTGAAGAAAGGGTGATATTGACACGTGTTCATATAGTCACTGCCCAAGTCCAGTAAAGCCATATAGAGGGTTGGTCCCCTCCCGATGGGCCAAACATGGCTCCAGATATACACAAACATTACTACGGATTAGCTCACGACAAGAAAATCTTAACTTTACTGCATTTCCTCAGTTGACATAGTTTTCTTGGAATGACTTGGTCATGTTAAGGTTGATTTGTTTAGCCTATATCAGCCTGACAGCAAAAAGTCTGCCACAGAATATATGATCTGATCAGTGTACAGGGAACTTTATACTGCAATACCTGAAGGCAAAATCCTGACAGCATCCTGAATATTTAAAGACAGGCCGGGAGACTCACGTAAACGTGCAAGCCAACCAGGAAGACTTTAAAGGCCAAAAATTAAGCTAGGTTGTTAAAAGAGCAGAAAATAAACCATTAAAAATAACAAGATGTTCTTTAAAAGTGAAAATAATCTTCAAATAAGGGAAACAGTCAAAATTGGAAAGGTAAAGTAAAACTATATTTAGACAAGTGAAAAATGGTTTTGAAAGGCACCTTCTTAAAGACACTAAACATAAGTAGCAAAAGCTTTTGTTTCATGTCAAAGGGAGGAAATGTGCCAGGGAGATGGTGGGGCCAGTGCAGGAGTGAGATGGAAAAGAAGCATTCACAGAAGATAAGTCCAGAGGAGTGGAATTAAATTAATTCTTCGCACTGATGTCCACAACACAAGGGACGATAGGTTTTGGTAAATAAATCAAATGAAAATTTAACATGATTCTAGGACTGCACGGAATTTACCTAAGAGGAAATTCAAATATGAAATTGCAGGGTGACCAGAAGTTGCACTAAGTCTATTATTTAAATCAGAACTCGTGCCAAGGGAAGGGAACATGGTAAATGCAACATACTTCACAGGAAAGGCTCCAGAGTTTGTCCAGAAAACCAGTAAAACTCAGTCCTGCACTGGAGATAAGGGTGACCAATTCAGCTGAAACCAAAAGAAAGAAAAGCAAAAAATCTGCTTTTTTTGATGATGCGAGTTTGAAGATGTCAGACGAAAGACCAAGTCCCTTCCCTGTAAAGCAAAGAGCCCAGTGCAAGCAGGTTCAGAGTGGGAATGTGATGTGTAAACAACAGGGAAAGGAAAAACAAGCAAGGTACCTGTGCAAGCACCACTGGTGCAGATCTGAGACCACATGTGCCAGGACAACATTCAAAATGTCCCAAAGCGAGAAGCAATCACATGATTCCATCTTTTTCCAGGTTGTACCATGAAACACATCCTTTGCTTTTACAGGTCGGTGTCATAGAGAGGGTGGTGTCAATCTACAGTAAGTACTATTTCAGGTATGTTGTATTAACAGCCTATCTTGAAGTAGCAGCTTCACATTACACCTGTATCCTGTGTAGCTTTTCTCGGTGCTCATGTTCAAGCCAGTGCCAGGTACTTCAGGGCTACTGTACACCGGAGCTCCTCCCAGTCTGGCACACTCAGCCCAGCAGAAACTCCTCAAACGTTTACGCTCCTTTGGCTTCCTCACCTTGCACAGCCCATGAAGTCAGGTCCCAGTAGGACAAAAGCATGGAGATGGATCATATCCCTTCTCTGCCTTCGGGAAAGAGAGTTTGCGCTGGGGACATGTGCAGTAACTCAGATAGCCCTTGGTCCATCTGACCTAATGGTATCAGTGTCTTTGCATTAATCCCATGGAAACAGCATCATTTGTTAAACTGGTGTGAACGTATGACACCAGAATAACAGATCCCCTTTAAAATACATATGAGTAGGCAGAGATAAAGGAAAAAAGAGAAAGTGAAATCTTGAGAGTGAAAGAGAGAGGCACTATTAAGCACTTTTTACTTATCTTGCTAAGGAAGAGCTTTGTTCCAGAGTGAAAAAAACTCTCTTTTTGAAGCTATCCAAACAGTAAACAGACCTTTTTTTAAACAGTGGCGTATCTACAGCAATGCGTACATCAGAGGACTGGCATGAAGAAAGCATTTTTCTCATAGATAAAACAGCGGAAAGGGTCTCTTGCACTGGCGATAATTTGGATCTTCTGTTTTACTTGGATTTTTGGGGCAAATCCAGAAGTCTAATACACCTTTGAAGGAAAAAAAAAAACCACAAAACACCTATCAAGAAGTATTGAAGTATGCTGATTCATTGCTTCTTGCAACATGTTCTTCTCCTCCCAGGATAGGAATAGAAAAGGTTTCAAAGGCTCCTCATCATATTTGTACTGTCTGTTGTAAGGGACATCAGGGCTTTTCTGCATTAACATTGCCTGGACAGATGTTTTGGTGTTACAGGTCCAAAAAGAGGATTGCTTCTACAGCCCAGCTGATGCACACAAATGCTTGAGCTCGCAGCATGCAATTACATGCCAAGCTGAAAAGCGGCACAAGGGATAAGGGAGAGGTTTTGTTCCTTGCCCTAAAAATCTTAACTAATTTTCAGAGTGATTTTTTTGTATAGGGGGAGCTCTCCTGTACCACTTCATTGCCTGTCAGGCTTGCCCATCCTAGGGATGCCATAGCTGTGAATGCATGAGCACCACCTTTTTGCTGACATAAACCAGATGCAGCCAGCAAGAAGGGCCTGTCCTTGGCCACCGGCAACTTACTGGTGTTTACAAGTTTTCTTTCTATGGCCATTGTGTCCAAGTGGCCATTTCATTCTCAAGCATGCTGTGTGAGCCACCACTGGTCCTCTCCTGAGATCCAGCAGCCAGAGAGAGCGCCCTTGCAAGACCTGTGAACAGGTGGTTGCACCCCTACATTTTCAAGAGGGTGTTTTCATTTAGCTGCTTCTTGTTCCACTTTAGAATAACGTTATAGCTTATTACACATACGGAGGTTTACAACTGCTGTTTTCCAAGCAGAAGTGCACAGATGTCTAACCTCCAACCTCATCCAGAGCTCTGGGAAACATGCCCACAAGGGAAGAGATGGGGTTCAACGCCTGGTTTCACTTGTGGGGATCCAAGCTCCGAGCGCTGCCTTCCTGCTTTCACAGGAGGGAGGCAAAGGCAGATGCAAGACTCAAGGGGGCAGAGGAAGACGAGCAAAGGGGAACATGACTGCAGTTCAGTACTGGAACCTCTCCTCAAACGTAAGGAGCTTGGCCAAGCTCCTTCCCATGAAGACTTGCAAATAACATATTTTCCTTTCCGACCTTAAAAGCTCCTCCCAGCCTTCAGTTCAGTGCAAATAGCAAGTTTTGCTGACAATAATTCATAATCTGGGGAGACGTTAAAAAAATATAGTCTGTACTACAGAGCAATGCCATTCCAGACGTACAAGCTTCTGCAGAGCAGGAAGCTGCCACGTTAAATGATTTCTTCTAGTTTTGCAATTTAAATGGAAAGATCAGCATTACAGCCTTGGCAAACAATGGAAGTGAAAATGGACACTGTAAAAAACATCATGATTTCTGCTTCTTGCGCAGCAGCCACCCGTTGATAAAAGGTGGCATGTGTCTCTCCCCTTCACAGGCTCCCTAGTAAATAATCATCAATTTACACATTCTAGCACAATACCTCTGCCTATAAATTGCTTCTTCAAAGATTTCCTTTTTCCCTGGAAGCACCACTTTTAAGTGTGTTGAAATTACATCTTATTCTTTTCTTTGAAAGATCTCTCACTGCACAGCCAAATAAAGAGAGATCATTTGCATAATTCTTCTTTTTAAATGACTTCAGGTTGATACAGGTTCTTTAGTGAATTGTTATTCAGCAGGACATGGTCAGATGCAGATAAAGTGCTACAGAAGGTGGAAGTTAACATCCTCAAATCTGATCAAATAACATTTCAGTTTTAAACTGATACTGTAAATCACAAGAAATTACAAAGCTGTAGCTTGAATCGGCTGTTGAAACAGACTTAATATCAAAGCAGCCTTTCATTCTAGAAAAGATTCTGCTCATTCTGCCATTCTCAGGCTTGTAGTGAGCACAAATTATCATTCCAGCAGACTCACAGCCAGACAGACTATTTCCCTGAGTGGGCCTGATCTCTGACTATATGCATAAAATAATTGCATTTAATATTATGTTATTATATACAATTGCATATACGTATATATGTATACATGTAATAATAAATTAGTTGCTTCATAAGGCTATTTTCAGCTTCTTTTATTACATAAAAAATTTTAATAACTTCAGAAATCAAGATGGTCTCATTTCCTTTTATAAACCTACAGATTTGTTGTTTTCACTGAAGATATTGAAAGAAAACTTCTGTAGAGTTTTCCCAAAGTTTTACAAAACTTGTGCAAAGGCTTATTTCTGAGTATCAAGAAACCTGAAGGCAACCAGAATCCCACGTTGCAGAGGCCATCTATGGAAAAAAAACACATTTACCACTCATGCTCACATGAATATAAAACCTAAATACCACAATCTGAAAACAAGTACAGTCTTAATCTCATTGCTTATCTCTTCCCAAAATTCTCAGGGAAGGTACACCTGAATAATCTGTCAAGGGAAGTTGTGCAAAAACCATTGCTTGGTATTGCAAAAACAATTTTGAAGTAGGTGCAGTTTGGAGCAATCTTTCACTGTTAATAAAACAGCTGAGGCTACCAAAATGGTCTTTCTTATCTGCACTGTAACAGCACTTGGACCGGAAGAAAAAAATTCCCAGCAGTCATTTCCCTCAAACATATATGCATTCTCACACACACACATATATTTTTATTCTGAATAAGGGTAAAGGATCCGATAGACCACTGCAATGTCATATATTTGCAGTGTAAAACATGCAACCTCAGTGAAAACTTCACACTTTATACAAATGGGATTTTTGCACCCAGATTTGAAGTTTGCTGATGGTTGGACCTCTTCTCGCTTAACCTCAACGTTTTTTGGTCTCTGTCTGAAATGGAGCCAACGCACAGCAGGCAGTTATGTTCTAATGTCATTAAACCTAGAGAATGGGCAGCTGTAGCAGCTAGCTGTAAATCGGGATGTTTTTGCTGAAGTAAAAAGAATACTTCTTCACAGTCAACATTAGTGGGTTTTGCTTCGGTTCCTGTGTGAAGAGTAGAAGCAGAAAATGCAGGAGTTTGCCCATGGAGCCTTGGCTTGTTCCCACAGGACCAGGGATGCCCTAGGCAACTTTCCTTCAAACTTTGGATAAACTCATGGCTATATAATTCCCAGGATCTGGTAAGACAAGGTACATTATGCCCAATAATGCTGGGCTTTTCCTTTGACTCCTTATACTGAAAACACTTGACAGTTTATGAAGGTTTCTGTCTGGGCTGTCAGAACCTGGGATAAAGATCACAAATTTCTAGAGCTTGAGTTCCAGACTGAACTCAGCAGCTGGATCCATGCTGTCTTTGGGCCAGGTCTTTCACATTTCCAAGAAAATTACAATCACTTTGCAGCCAGCAAACATCTCCTGGGAAAATCTTGACTCTGGGTCGATCCCCTGACGTTACACCTGCCCTGTTGTCCCATTTTTTACCTTCCCTGCTCCTCCTTTAATGATGCTGTTTACCCAATAAGGAGCAAACTTGACACACAGACTCTCACTGAAAAGTCACAGTGAGTCAAGGATGTTGCATGGCAGCATCAAGAGTAATAATTAACACTATGAAAACAAAACTTCAACTGCTAATTCCCTCTTAGGAGATTTAACAAATAACATTAGCCTTGAGCATAACTAAGTACATTTTAACACGGTTCTTTACAATAGGGGTGCAATTACCCATAGCTGATTTTTTTTCATTGTAGTCATAAATTTAATACCATACTAATGAGTCAGTGAAGAGTAAACTGATGGGTAGTTTCATTCAGACTAGAGCTGTTAAGAACATTTTCAATTAAACATTCTTTCTTCTGAAAATGCATTTTTGTCAGAGTGAAAATGCTTTGCAGTTAAATATTGATTCCAAGGATATTATCAAGAAAAAGGTTTCACGGATCAGGATGGATTCTCCAAACACCTCAGAGATGAAAAAAACCCCACAACTTAGTTCTTTTCAGTGCAGATCTGGTATTTTAACATAGCTCTGTTTTACAAAAATGTTTGAAGAACTGTGATTTCTTTCAGCACAAAATAGAAAAGACTTCCCAAAACTCCTGTGAAAACAGAGTTCTTTATTCTAATCAGTTCTAATGCTGACTCCCTAACTCTATCACAGAAATAAATATTGTCATTGCCAATGGATTTTAGCAGGTTATTTTGCCATTTCCACTAAACTGCTGGACATCTGACTCTAAAGAAAAGAGCAGCAAATGCTAATTGATGACCTGGTTGAATGTTTAAATTGTATTAATTACATCTGGTAAATAGACTATGCTGTTTATAGACAAATGTTGATTTACTTTTGTGTTTTCATCAATAGTTTTGATCTTGTATTGATAACACAGTTGAAGTTATATTGCTCCTCTATTAGAATGAAATACTGCTATGTTTAATAGTTTGCTCTCTACTTGAAAAAGTTTCAGGCAATTCAAGGAAAAGTTGGCTTAAACAACACTCAGACTAAATGGCTAGTAAGACTGGAAAATAATAGCAGCAAAGAAGTTAGAAGGCAACACAAACCCTAAAAAGTACTGGGGAATTAAAAATCAGTGTGCATATTGAGATCAACATAAATATTTAGAAGACAATTATGGCTAAACTTTTTAAGATAGATGTCACTTGTACAAGATCTGAAAGGTGTCAATTGTTAAGTTCTAAGTAAAATTCCTGGTTTCTATCAAGAAAATATATAAATAAAGGGCCAAAATACAACTGTTAACCTCAATACAGCTGTGTAGATGCTAAGAAGTTCTCAGAAGTCTATCTCCAATAGACATTAAATATAGCCTCAGGATTCTAGATCTAGGCAACTATATGATTTCTTTAATTACACAGGATCTTACACTGGTCTCAGAAAACTCAACATTAAACATTATCTCACTGACTCTGCTGCTGGCAAAAATGCTTTTGCCTTTTTCAGTCCAGTTGAGCATCATGACCCATTCTTCTGGAGATCGGACAAATAAACATTCAGAAGACAGCTATGCTGTCATGCAGAAGACTCCAAGTTTAGTTTATAACACGGGCCAGTTACCAGAAGTACCCACTGCAGTTAAGAACCTGACCCAGCACTCACCGAGCTCAGACGTTTTCATGGATTCCTATGCTTTGGACCAGAAAACCGCATTGTTACAGAGCACCTCTCACTCACATAAGTAATTCAAAGTGAAGATTCTACATGCCTGAAAATCTGCTTCTGGGCCCCGGGACGTGCAGTGTCACCCTCTGCCGCCTCCAGGACCTCCAGCCATCTAGGAGCACTGAGCAGAGAGGGCTCATCGCTCTTTTTATGCGGCTTTTTCCTACGGACAGCTACGGGGAGAGAAAGATAAACCACCGACTGGACACCAAGCCTGTGTCTTATGAAATCAGTCTGAAACATCCTAGACATCAGGAAGATTAGAATAAGACTGTATTTTGCCCCAGCATGAGACTCAGTGATGCAGCTAGATTTCTTTCCCTATTTTACAGCTTCATTTCATGCCAAGTTACAAGACAGACCTCACCGACGGTTTATGAAAAATTTCTTTCCTCCTCTTTTCTGGAATTTGCACAACATAAAAATTATTAACTTACAGCAAAACATCAAAGCCAAACAGTTTCTCAGTAAACCAGAGTCCTGCTTCAGGATCGTTTTCCTCCTTTTGCTTTTCTCAAGCCAGTCACCAACTGTGTGCTGGGACTTGAACAATTCCCAAGTGGCATTTGAGAGACATTTCTGAGACCTCCTCCGCTTAGCAGAATCTTTAAGCCTCTTCATTTTAAAAACACACTTCATATAAGCCTGCAAACAAGATTCCTTTCCCTTGATAATGGGGGGGGGGGGGGGGGGGGGGGGGGGGGGGGAGGTGGCGCGGAGATGAATAAAAGAAAGGGGTTGGAACGTGGGGGAATTCCCTGTAAAAAGTTTTTAATTTTTTTTTTTTTAAAAGGGAATTGGAGGCTGCAGTGCAGTGTAAGTGTTGTTTATAGCAAACAGCGAGATACAGAGAAAATTGGCCAGGTGAAAGAGTATGATTGTGTTACAGTGAACCCTGGCTAAATGAATATCTGACACTAAATAAATCTCTTAATAAAATTACTGCACTCTAGTACCCTACACACTCTGCATATGTAATAAAACTCTTTAAAATGAATAGCTGATAAGGAAATGAACCTGTTCAGGGAATGAATAAACACACTTTCACATATACACACAGAAATACCAAATGGTGAAACATACTCATGGTGATTATCAGACTGTTAAAATAATAACCCTGTGAAACAAATAAATCTGCCCCACAGCAAATTATGTCTCTGCTGTACTTACGGTGAAACCTTCTACAAACACCTGATAAAGGAATAAACCTGTTAAAGGAATAAATTGACTGTACAGTAAGGTTATCCGCAGATTTACACTGGACTGCAGTGATAAACCTTCTTTTTCATTAGTCCAATAGATCATAGGATATACAGTACTTACAAATGTTTCAGCATTAAATATAAGCGGGAGCGCTTTGCTGTATGTATGCATTCGAGGGCAGGGGGTCATTAAATAGACTGAATGTTGCTTCACAAAATATCTGTCAGTGTGCATTAGCAGAATACCTGATCAAGAGATGAGCTGGCTGTAAAACATCCCCTGCACACCCAAACTTCCAGACCATACACACTAACTGCAGCCAGGGGTTTAACAGGTCTAAAAATCACATGAGTTATTTAAAGGCTTAAACCCACGTATCCAGGATTTAGAAAAGAAAAATAATAAATAAGCGCAGTGAGACCATGATACATTTCCGCAGGTGGGTTTTAGCGTTTCTAGATGTGGGCTACCCAGAAAAGTGCCAGACCTCATGTCAGAAACCTGTGCCAGGCTCTGAAATACCGAAGCGCAAGAGATGTGGATAGCTAAAGCTACAGAAGAGCTACGGGCTGTCCCCGTGGCCATGGCTCACAACATGTCCTTGTGTTGCTCCTACACAGCAAAGGGGACAAGACGCGTCAGGATCAGTCGCCTGCCCCATCTCTTGCAGGGTGACCAGAGCTGCTCCTTAATGATGATGCTGACCTGCTCAGGCCATAGCCAGAATGGGAAGCACAGAGCATCCTCTGGCTCCAGCCAAGTCCCTGTTCACCAAATTGGTTTTGCTGGGATCAAGCATATTTGTATAAGCCACATAAAGAGGTTTAATAAATTTTAAACCCCATAAAAATATTCAAAGCTACTCATGTTCAAATTCCCAAGGAGCCCAGGCGAACGAGCCTCCAGCCTCCTTGATGGGGTCTGGTGACTCAGCTCAACGCCAGAGCTAAAAAAGTTGAAGAAAAGGAAAAAGAAAGGGAAAAAACTTCTATGTTCTTACCAGTGTTCCAGAAAAGGGGAGGCATGAGCAAGTAATGTGGAGAACAACTAAGATGAAATGTGATGTTGAAATGAATAAGTAAGTTCATTATATTCTACAACATGATAAGACTTTGCAGGCCTGATTACAACATTAAGGGATGGTGCTGCAATATTATAAATTACAGGGTGAAGCACTCCTGTTTCTGCCTCTATATTTCTAAGGTGGGAGAAGTTAATTATTTTTATAGGTCTAGATATTGCAAGGATGAGGATATCAGAATATCTTGTCATCAAGTCTAAAGACAGCAATGGAGAAGAGGCGGAGGGGAAGGGGGGGAACCACCCCATTTAAAGAAAATTATTATAAAAATACTAAAAATGATATATAGATTTTTTGACCTACATCCGTCATTTTTACATGCCTAGGTACTTCATGCCTTGTCTCCATAAACCATCACTCTGTTATTTTTCATGAGGCTGAGAGTAAATGGCCAAAGCTTAAGACTTGGAAGTAAAAAATTTAAAAATTAAATATATAAATAAAATCAGCATGAGCGAAAAGGTTAATGGGAGTTTTTATGATTTTATTATTATTAAGGAGCACAGGGAGAAGAACAACGTTTCTAGCACTCTAAGTGGCCTGTGGTACAATCAGTAACCCTGAAGTATATTCAGCAATCTTTTTTTTTTTTTTTTCAATTTCCCACCGCAGCCTATATTACAAATACATAAATCATAATGTTTCAACAAA